>OVAN01003487.1:0-28918 GCA_900406275.1 Anastatica hierochuntica
TAGAAAACTACTCACTCATAGCAATCAAAACAACACAAGATGAATTTGATGCAAAACATTATGTATTGAATGATAAAAACAAAGAGTAGAGATCAGAATTCTTCTCCTACGAAGTACAGAAGTATGAAATCTCTCTCAAGGGATACAAAACTCAAAAGTTGCTCTCAAACTATGGAAAATAGCATAATCTAAAGCAGAAAATCGAGTCTAGGTCATAAGGTATGAAACTCGGTTCAAAATAACTTTAGTTTGTGTCTTCAGAATCTGGTCTGAAATCGGGACAAAGATCGATCGATCTGTATGGACATTTCTTCAGTCTTCTTGAGACTTCCTTTGGCGCTTGAATTCCATTCCAAATGCATTATTTTAGTCCATTCAAGCTCCGTTCCTGTAAAAACATCAAAGAACACAAAACCGCACAAAAAAGATCAGAATACATACTAAAAACCATAAATCTCGTATAAAAACCGTAGTGAAAACCGATAAAATATGAATACATCAGTTTTCTATGACCATTTTTATAGTAGGAGCTAGGGTCTCGGTGAGGTCTAAGCTTGGAGTCAGATGCGTCTGAGCCTCCTTAACGACCTTTGGTGGCATCTCGCCTAGGGTCTGCATCAATAAGACTTTCCTTTTGAACCTGGCACGCCTCTCGTCGTCTTCGCCATCTTCTTCAAGCGTGTCAGCATCTGTCTCTGCCGTCAAAGACTTGAGAACTCTGTTCTCTTCTTCTAACACCTTTAGACGAGCTTCGTTTTCTCTTAGCTTCACCACAATCAGCTCATACTCTTGCAGCTTTGCTGCGATTTGATCGTGCTCTTGAAGCTCCGCCATGATCGCCACGTTGTCGGCTGTCTCGAGTACTTTCTCTTCGGTTTGATTCGCAACGCCTTCCTCGGATATGGATTCAAGGTTTTTGATGTTTCCTGGTTTGGATGAACTGCCAGATTCACTCATCTTTGATGTTTTGTTCTTGTTGAAATCCCCCCTCCTTCTAGCGCCAAACTGTTTAGGGGGGGGGGGGTTTAGGATGTTTTTCAAAGGAGAAGAACAAGAACAAGGTAATTGTTGGTTTCTTAGGGTTTTAGAAGAGATGAGCGAAAGAAAGGCAAAAAGATATGCAAAAGACTCTTCTTTACTGATTAATAAGAGGTCGATTACAAGTGAATATGTTTTAGGGTGTTAAGTCTCAAATCATTGAATTAGTATTCTTCCCTTTATATTTATAGCTTTCGAGTTAGGGTTTTTCCATTTATTTTATGGTTAACTCCTATATTCGAGCTTATCATACAAAAGAAATATTTTCCAAGATTTAATAAGGTATTTGTCCTTATCTATTAAGATTTTAGACTGACTTAGGGGATATCCGCCCTACCTTGGCTATGACCTTGGCTTGGCGATGGTGTCCTTGGCTGTGGTCTTGGTTAGCACCAACAACTGGAGGGTTTATTTATGTCTCCTTGGTCTAGGTTATGGCCGTACTCTAATGGAATAAAATTACCCCCAACAGTTCTCTTTCCAATTCTTGTGAAGCAACTGTCTGGGGGGTTTTTTGGACGTTCTTCGATGGAAAAGAAAAAGAGAAAATAAACTAAGGGTTTTAGAGAAAGATAAGCGAAAAAGAGACGAAGAGTTTGTAAACAATTTGTTTTATTGATCTTAAGAAAATCGAGTACAATAAGTGTTTTTGGGTGTCAAAGTTTCGGATCCTTGAATTATGATTCTTCCCTTTGTATTTATAACTTTTCGAGTTAGGGTTTCCATTTATCTTATGGATAACTCCTATATTCGAGCTTATCATACAAAAGCAATATTTCCCAAGATTCAAATAAGGCATTTGTCCTTATCTCTTAAGATCTTAGACCAACTTAGGGGATATCCGCCCTACCTCGGCTATGGCCTCGGCTTAGCGATGGTGTCCTTCGCTATGGTCTGGGTTATCACCTACAAATAGGGGGTTTATCTATGCCTCCTTGGTCTAGGCTATGGTCGGACTCTAAAGGAAGAAATTTACCTCCAACAGTTGCCCCCCACTCTTCATTTTTTCACGTGTGAAATTTTAAAATTAGATCTTGTTTTAAAGGATTTCGGTTTATACCTTAGTGCTGGGATCTACTTTGCAAAAAATAAAGAAATAGAGTGTAGCTTCAGCCATGGCCTTCGTTGACATTGCATGTCCTTCGCTGCTATGGCTTCATTCTTGGTGAGTCTCATTAGCGCTTACTGGGCCGCATCTTCTAGTTGATCTCTTGGGCTTTGAACTTCATGGCACGGTTTGGGCTTCGTTTTTTACTTCCGCCCCATTATTTCTAGGGTTAAATAACCGGGAAAGCAAAGAGTCTTGGTCATCTTCTGCCTTCGCTCTTGTCACATCACGTCTCTCTCTTCTTCACCGCTCCTTCACGCTACTGGTAATTCTCCAATTCCGGTAAGTTTTCTGCTTCTGATTATTGTTCCGTTTAGTATAGAATTTCCGATTGCTGATTTAGGGACATTGCAGTCTTCTTGAATGGTAGTTATGGATAGAAAAAATCCATCTGGGGCTCCTTCGTCTTCTGCTTTAGCCAAGGCCTTCGCGGCTAAGCCCAAGCTTCAAGCTCTCAAGTTTCATGTTGTTAATTTTCCTCTGTCTTCCGGTTCTAGTGCTCTGGGAGGGTCTGAGACCCTTCCGCTTCCGCCTTCAAAAAGGCCTAGGGCTAACCCCAAGGAAGGCCGAGCGGTCGGAGACGGTCTCCGGGAAGAGCTATACACGTACAACTTCTCGGAGATGATAGAGAACTGGCGCCATTCTTCCTGACACCCTTATGCCGATCTCATGCAGGTTTGCTTTCTCTATGTTTTATTGTTGTGATGGTGGCTTGGAATCGCTTTTAAAACCGTCTTTCTGCAGCTTGCGGCGGCCATCTTCATTCTTAAAGAACAGAGCACCAGGGGTCCAGCTCAAGTTCTTGAGCCGAATCCTACTCAAAGAGCCTTGGGGAACGAGCTGGCTAGGGAGCGGAAGAAGGTTGCGAAGGCCCTCAGGAAGTTGCATGATACCACACGCAGGGCTCAGTATGTAGAGGAGCTACTTGTTGTGCATAAGAATGAGGTCACTGATATTCTTGAGCAGGTCAAGTCTTTGGAGCAGCAGAGGGATGCTTCTTATGCGAGTGTTGACGCCATCGCTCGTTGGGAGATGGCCAAGGACCTCATCCAAGGACACCATATGCAGTGGGATCTGGATATTTTGGAGGCGAACTACCAAAGAGAGACGTCTAGGCAAGCTAGAGAAGGTGGAGTGTCCCCTCTTTACTACTCTGTGACCTTGCTAATGCTGCTTTCTGACCGGGAGGCTGGAGCTGGCCCTTCAGGAGAAGCCCCTGAGCCGTTGGTGGAGGATGGAGCGTGATAGACTTTATGTTGCCCTTTCTTTTTTTGAAGCCATGGTTGTTTGGCTTTTAACTCTTTTCTTTATGTATATATGACTTGTCTTTTTTCGTGTCCTTTTTATGCACAAACTTCCTTTTGAGTTTGTTTTTCTGCAACAAAGACATCAAGACAATCGTTAGCGTTAGCTAAAGAATGAGCTATCGTGTGCTCGTTGGGCACAAGGCCTTTGGGCACAACGCCTTTATCCAGGGCTAGAGTCCGTGATTAGCGGTACTAGCCCTTTGTTTTTTGTGGGTGGTTTTCCCGATGGGCGCTAAGCCTGTGGGCAAAAGGCCTGTTTGGACATTTAGTCCCTAGACCGAAGCCTTATTGACACTGTGCGTCAGAGATTTTGCTAGCTTTATTGTGACCAACCAATTTTAAGTTTTTCTATGAGTCGCGTATTAGGATGGACATGGGTGCACATATCGATTAGTTTTGCTAACTCATAGTTTCGTTGCATTGCATCTAACATCTTTAGGATCTGGACCGCATTTCGCCACAACCTTTCGACAATGGTTTTTGGGGACTCGTCCGCATTCTGCCATGACCTTTCGGCCATGGTTTTTAGGATCTGGTCCGCATTCGATGACCATAGTTAGGAGCTCTTCCGCATTCTGCCATGACCTTTCGGCCATGGGTTTTAAGATCTCGTCTCCATTATATGGATTTTTTGGCACAAGGCCATAGTGGTGGTTTTAACCAAGAGTGGGGCAGCAAGCCCTTAGTTATTCCTAAGGAGGTTTTCAAAGATAGTGTATATCTTTTTTTCCTCCAAAGGAAATCGTTATCCTTTTCTTTCAAGAATATATTTCAAGGCTTGCAGTTTCTTTCGTCAAAGAATAACAGAGCTTTTATTATATAATTGAATTCTAAGGAAAACGATGGCCATCTCAAGGCTGAGAAGAAGTGCCAAGGCCCCCTTACCTATAAGTAATATTTTTTGAGGTGGAGGGCATTTCAGCTGTTTGGTTACTCTCTCCCATGCTTGTCTTGTAATCTGTAAGCTCCGGCGTTTCGTACCTCTATGATCTTATAAGGCCCTTCCTAGGTTGGGGCCAGCTTTCCAGCGGCTTTATCCTTGGTGTTGTCAAACACTCTTCTTAGGACCCAATGTCCTTTCTGAAAAGTTCGCGTTCTGAACTTTATGTTGTAGTTCCTGGCTACTTCTTGTTGGTAACACCAATTGCGCACCATCGCGGTATCCCTTTTTTCTTCGATTAGGTCTAGGTCTAGGTCTAGGTCTAGGGCCATCAGTTCGTCGTTGGTTTCTTCATCATGGCAGATAGTTTTGACTGTTTTGACGCGATCTCTGCTGGAATGACCACCTCTGTGCCATGGACAACAGAGTAGGGTGTTTCGCCGGAGGCAGATTTGGTTGTTGTTCGGTAAGCCCATAGCACGTCAGGAAGCTCATCAACCCATAATTATTTTCTCGCGTCCAAATTTTTCTTTAGCATGTTGACGATGGTTTTATTAGGCCATTCTGCATGGCCATTTAACTGTGGATGACGAGGCGTGGTGAAGCTGAGTTTAATGTCCCATGTCTCAAGGAATTCCTTGAAAGCATTGCTAGTGAATTGGGGCTCGTTGTCTGTGCCAATCTCGCGGGGCACTCCAAACCTGCATATGATTCTCTTCCAGAGGAAACTCCGTATTTGGATGTCTGTGATTAGACTCAATGCTTCTGCTTTTATCCATTTGGTGAAGTAGTTTGTCATCACGAGCAGAAAAAAACCTTCTCTGAAGGTGCCACAACAAATTTCCCAACTATATTCATGCCCCATTTCGCGAAGGGCCATGATGCTCCTATTGGCTTCAGATTCTCGAGGGGAAGGTTGGACACTTAAACATGTATCTGGAATTTCTTGTAGATTCTCGAGGGGAAGGTTGGACACTTAAACAACTTTGCATTGTTAGCTAGCGTTGGCCAATAGTATCCTGCTCTTTGTGTTCTTAGGGCAAGGCTTCTGCCCCTCGAGTGTGATCCACATGTGCCTTCGTGGAGTTCCTCTAAAGCGAGTCTTGCCTCAGGCCATCCAAGGCATTTGAGCAATGGTCCCCCGAAGGATCATCAATTGAGGTTTTCTCCAATTAGGCAATACCTCGCAGCTGTCATTTGATCTTAATGCATTTGGCTTTGAGTTCCGGTAGGATCCCATCTCAGAGGTATCCTATTATCGGTGTTCTCCAATCGTATGTTGTCTTAGTGGACTCTTGGGTCACGCCACTGTTTGCTTCCACTTCTATAGCGAGTACCTCTTTAGCGATGGTCAGCCATTGCAACATTAGCAAATGGATATCGAGGCTTTCGGTAGCTTGCAGCGCAGATCCAAGGTTGGCCAACACGTCGGCCTGACGATTCTCTTCTCGTGGTACTTGGTGCAGTTTGCACTCCTCGAAGTCTGCTATGAGTTCCTTCGTCATCGTAAGATATTTGGCAATGGTCGCGTCCCTGGCTTGATAATCGCCTTGGATCTTGTTGACGATCAATTGCGAATCACTGTGGACCGTGATCTTTTGAACTCCCAATTCCTTTGCTAACGTGAGCCCCACTATAAGAGCCTCATGCTCGGCTTCGTTGTTTGTAGCTTTGAATTCGCATCGCACTGCCCGGGATGCTTTCTCACCATGGAGTGAGGTCAATACGATTCCAAGGTCTGTTCCCTTGGCGTTGCTGGAGCCATCTACGTGCAATATCAATTCTCCATCTGATCTTGTGGCTTGGAGATTTTGTATCTCCTCCTTTACCAACGGATCAATAGTGGATGCGAATCCAGCTACAAAATCTGCCAGCACCTGAGTTTTTATGGCGGTGGCTGGCCTGAAGACCACGTCGTACTCTCCCATCTCTATGACCCATTTGGCTAACCTACCTGACACTTTTGGCTTGTGTAGGACGACTTTGATGGGGGCGGAAGTTAATAGTACGATCGTATGCGCTTGGAAGTAGGGCCTTAGTTTTCAGGCTGCTACCACCAAGGCTAAGGCCAAATTCTCTAGGTGACTATATCGTGTCTATGCATCCAGAAGCGATTTACTAACGTAGTAAACAAGATGCTGGATGGCGGCTTCTTCTCTCATGTGGACGTCGCTGGCAGCGTGATCGGAGAAAACGAGGCATAGCAGCAGGGGCTCTTTGTCCTTGGGCTTAGATAGCAATGGCAGAGTGGATAAATAATCTTTGTGGGCCGCCAAGGCTTCTTTGCAATTTTCGTCCCATACGAATTCTTTTCCCTTCTTGAGGGCTTCGAAGAAGGGATGCGACTTGTCTGCTAAGGGCTGCCATTCTTCATATTAGCTTCTGGACGTTCCTGGGAGTTTTTGGCGTTGGGATCCCTTGGATCGCTCTTATTTGCTCTGGATAAGCCTTGATTCCCCGATGAGTGACGATATATCCTAAGAACTGGCCGGAACTAACGCCGAACGAGCACTTGGACACTTCCGCTAGTGATTCATCTTGTATTTCCGTAGTGTGTCGAAGGCTTGGTGCAGGTGTAGAACGTGATCTTCCGCTAGTAAAGACTTTACCAGCATGTCATCGATGTACACTTCCATGGTTTGATCGATATGTTCTGCAAACATCCGGTTGACCAGCTTTTGGTAGGTGGACTCGGCGTTTTTGAGGCTGAAGGGCATGGCTTTGTAGCAATATATCCCTTGGGATGTCATAATTGATGTCTTCTCTTGATCACTGGGGTGAATCAAGATTTGATTGTACCCGCTGAAGGCATCCATGAAACTCATGAGTTTGTGCCCGCAGTGGCATCGACTAGCTTGTCGATGTGTGGAAGATGGAAAGGATCCTTGGGAAAAGCCTTGTTGAGACCTGTGAAGTCGATATAGACTCTCCATTTTCCATTCTTCTTGCTCAGAACTACTATGTTGGCTAGCCATTCAAGATATCGCACCTCTCATATGAATCCTGCTTCGAGGAGGTTGCTTACTTCCTTGTTGATGATGGCATCTCTTTCCGGGGCAAATTTCCTTCTTTTCTGCTTCACTAGTGGGTCGTCTGAGTCGACAATTAGTTTATGCGAGATGATGCTAGGGTCAATCCCTGGCATGTCTCCATGCGACCAGGCAAAGCAGTCTTGATTAGATCGAAGGAAACCTATCAGCCTTTCCTTTAGGTCTGAGAGACGCGAGCTGATCTTCAGTTTCCTGGTGGAATCACCTTCAACCAAGGGAACTTCATTTAGTTGTTTGATCTTTGGCTCTTCATTGTGGGTATTTGCCTTGGCCAACACCGGTGTCAGAAGCGTTGACGTGCCTTTAAGAGTGATCTAATAGTAGGACCTAACATCTTGCAGTCTCCTTTAATTTTACCTACTCCCCAAGGGGTTGGGAATTACATAACCTGATATAGGGTGCAAGGGACACCCTTCATCGCATGGATCCATGGCCTTCCCATGATGGTGTTGTATTCTGATGGAAAATCTACGACGACAAATATGGTTCGCTGATGGACTTTTGCTCCCACACTAAGGGTGATTTCCCCGATGGTTTGGATTATCTCTCCGTTAAAACCGACCAGGATGCTTGCTCTTCGTGTGATATCTGAGTCTGGAATCCGCATCTCCTTGGCGGCTCGTGCAAAGAGGATATTGGTTGAGCTCCCGCTGTCGGTGAGGATCTTTTTGACAATGCAGGAAGTCATGGTTAGGGACACAACCAGGGCGTCGTGATGAGTAGGTTGTCCCTTGCCACCTCAAAAAGGAGCGAAGCATATCCTTGCTTCTGTTGATGCTTCGCTCTTCGACTCCTTCGAAACACGTAGGACTTCTTGCGGGAGGGGTCCCTAGTATGCTTGGGTGATTCTGGATCTAATTCTTCTGCAGACTCAGAAAGATTAGATTGGCGTTGCTGGGTTATCTCAGCACTCTTCTTGACAATGAAGTCCTTGAGGAGCCCCTTTTCTAAAAGGTTTTTCAGTTCTTGCCTTAGCAGAGTGCAGTTCTTGGTTTGTTAACCATAGTCTCGATGGAAACCGCACCATTCGGAGCTCCCTCCTTTGGTATACACGAAAGATCGTGGCTTGGGTGGCCACGTGACATCCTTGGCGAAACGCCTTAGCTCCGCTATCACCGCTGTTGGAGCCATGGTTAGCACATCTTCGATGAGCTTTGGTAAAGCCACACGCTCTTCCTTGTTGGCGACTGCCATGGACTTGGCCCGCAAATTGGCGGGACTCTTACTGCTTCCTCTAGTCCCTATTTGACCCTAAGTTCGTTCTGCTTGTCTGCTAAGGACTTTGTCTTGCTTGAAGATCTTAGGGCTAGCCTTCGGAGCTACGTAAGCTTGATAGGCAAGATCCTCTTCCCACTTTATCTGTGCCCAAGCCATGGAGAGGACGTCTTCCATCATATGGAAAAGGTACTTATTGAGGTCTTTGTAGAGGTCACCACTACTCAGCAACCCCTGCCTGAAGGCTGAGATAGCGGTAGAGGCGACGAAATTGGGCACCGATATTTTGGCCTTCTTGAACCTTCCAACGTACTCCCTCAGACTTTCTTCCTCCCTCTCTTGGATTCGATAGAGATCTTGAACGTCATGTCTTAGAGTACAACTGCTGGCGAATTGCTCTATGAAGCGATCCGTTAGCACAACAAAGGAGTCGTTGGCTAGGTTGGAGTATCACAACAACGCTGGGTCTGTGAGGGTTACTCCAAATCCTTTGCACATACAGACTTCTAAGTGCTCGTGGCTAATAGAGACGTCGAGCATGCATTGTCAGTATTGGGCTATGTGCGTGTCAGGATCAGAGGTTCCGTTGTAAAGGGCCATGGTTGGCCATATGAACTTCTTAGGAACTTCATCGAGAGCGATGGCGTCGACAAACGATGTATCAACATAGGAATTAGGGGAGCTCTTGATGATTGGTAGAGCCACCCCTGGCAAGCGCTTAATCATATTCTCCATAGCTTCTAGCCTTCCCGTCAACATGGCTTCCAGTCCATGGGCCTCTTTAGCGCTTCCTTCATGAGGTTTGCTACGGCCGTTCTTATGGTAGGAGTCAAGGGTCCATGTCAGATCTGAGCTTGGAGTTTGATATGCTCGTACCTCCTTTGTGACCGTTATCGGTGTATCGTCGAGCGACTGCATCGGCGGAAACTTCCTCTTGAACCTGACACGCTTCGCGTCGGCTTCGACTCTCGTATCAGGTGTTTGAACGCTTTTCTCCACCGTCAAGGCTTTGAGAATCGCGTTCTTATCCTCCAAATTCTTCAGGCGGGCTTCGCTCTAATTCAGCTTTGCCGCGATCCGCTCGTACTCGTGGAGTTTCACCGCGACCGCCGCATCGTCGGCGGTCTCGTGTGTTTACTCCATAGATGCGGATCCAAGGATGTCGATCTCTTCTGGTTCGGTTGAACTGTGAGCTTCACTCATCTTAGTTTCTTTGTTCTCGTTGAAATCTCCCACTTCCTCTAGCGCCAAACTGTTTGGGATTTTTTTGACGTTTTTCGATAGAGAAGAGCAAGAGCAAATCAACTAAGGATTTTACAGAAAGATGAGCGAAAAGAGATGAAGAGTTTGTAAATGATTTCTTTTATTGATCTTAAGAAAATCGAGTGCAATAAGTGTTGTTGGGTGTCAAAGTTTCAGATCCTTGAATTAGGGTTCTTCCCTTTGTATTTATAGATTTTCGAGTTAGGGTTTCCATTTATCTTATGGATAACTCCTATATTCGAGCATATCATAGAAACTGAATATTTTCGAAGATTCAAATAAGACATTTGTCCTTATCTCTTAAGATCTTAGACCGACTTAGAGGATATCCGTCCTACCTTGGCTATGGCCTCAGCTTGGCGATGGTGTCCTTGGCTATGGTCTAAGTTATCACCTACAAGGGATTTATATATGTCTCCTTGGTTTAGGCTATGACCGGACTCTAAGAAAATAAATTTACCCCCAACAGCAATTATGAATTAGTTTGCTGTACGTAAATCGCAGACGGTAAAAAAATTTATCAAATATTTGTTAATTAATATATGTTTGACCGAAGAAGAAAATCAAGCGGCAAAGATAGTGAATAGATGGGAACAATTTGGATTTAGAATATTTTGTGTGTTTATAATTAAGAAAATATAGAAATTTGTTGAAAAAGTTTAATGTAGACACATCATCTAAAACTTACATATTAAGCAAATGAGATTGCAGTTATTTTGTAATTGACTCGTGAATTATAAGCATTAGATGTTCTACAAAATATTAATTAGTTTTGTGTTTCTTCAAAAAACCAAATTACATCCCGTATCTCCATTATTTTTATTTTTATTTATAATTGAAGGGAATTTTGTAAATGTTAGGGTAATTTTATTCCCCTAAAGTAAGCCTTAGCTAGACCAGAAGCAAGGGAATCAATGAAACCAAGGCTCAAGCCATGGTCATTATCCTTATTGTTAAGATGAAACAAATTGGTAATTATCCTAATCTTTATTAAAAGATATGGAAATATCAACTATGGACATCTATAAATAAGGATTTCATAAACCCTAAAAAGGGAATCCCCGCATGAAGAGTTATTTAAGAGCACCCTTAATGAAAGACACAAAATCTGTCCACAGAGACTGTCCTGGCAGACCTGGACGTCATCCACAGTCTGTCCTAAACAGATCAAAACGAGGGTCACAAAGCCCCAATATGTTGTAGACAAACCACGACGACAATCATAGAGCCACAAACAGCTCAGAGGCAGAATAGCACGGCCGACAGCTGAAACCTACCAGCAACAACTAGGATAGGCAGACTGCCATAGTCTAGCTTATCCTCCATGGCTGACCAGATCTCCTTTGCAAAATAAGGAATCTCCCAAGATCTTATTCATCTACATGTTCACAAAATGTAACCTATGAGATAACCTTTATCTATAAGTCTCTTGGTAATGACCATGAACCATACCGACGAGTCTATTAAAACGGTTAAAGAGCCACGATGCTTCCAAGACCTCCTGATGATGCTCATGAACCACATCGTGAGGTCTACTATCGTCTATGAGGCCACGAGCCCATTATAACTCTCGATGATGCTCACGAACCACATCAACGAGGCTTACATCATCGGCTGAGGTCATTAAACCCTCCGATTGATATTATATGTATTACGAATGGCTCGACCCCTTACAAAGGGTACGTAGGCAGCCCTTACATAGAGCAAAACTCATAATCAAAACCACCAACCCCACTAAGGGTGGAAGTTGCCATGGTTAAGTCACCAAGGCTCACAAGGTCATCTCCCTTGGCGATATTGTCCTTCTTGACGACATTGACTTGATCTACGAGATCAACACCGACGATGCCACAACGATGGTTTCCAAGGCGCCATAGTCATGCCATGGTGTCATAGTTACACTAAGGCGCCATAGTCACGCTAAGGCACCATGGTCATACCATGGACCCATGGTCAAGCAGCAGCTATAAGAGGACTACGAGTTCTACCTAGCCAACGTCCAAGGACTAGCGCGAGTTACCCTTGGAGTTATGGACACTTATCATTGTATCATTGGCTACGAGCCACCTTTCAAGCTATTAATGAAGTATCTCTTTCGTTCATCATTCCACTGAGTTGTCCTAGTAGACGTTGATCAAAAAACCCCCGAAACATTTTGGCGCTAGAAGGAGGGGCAGCTATAATCACATTGTATGTGATGGATGAGAGAGATATGGCGGATCCCTTAAGAGTAGACCTCCATGGAGCTTGATATATCGGCGCAATAAGCTTCGCATCATACGAGGAGGAGGAGGCATGACCCCACACCATGGTGTGATTGTTGTGCCATTGTTGATAGTAAAGCTATTTGGTCGTTCAAAACCGTTTTCTAAAGCCATAAAGTCTGATCAGACCATGGCTTTTGAGCCCACGCCTTGGCAGATCCAGTCTGATGAGACCATGGCTCCTCAACCAACCCCTTGGCAGATCTAGTTTGACGAGACCATGGCTCCTCAGCCAACGCCTTGGCAAATTAAGTCTGATCAGATAGTGGCTCCTCAGCCGATGCCTTGGCGAAATCAATCTGAAAAGACCATGGCTCCTCAGTCCATGATTTCTCATATCAAATCTATTCAGACCATGGCTCCTCAGCCCATGCCATGGCAGATCGAGTTTGATCAAAGCATGATCTCAAGAAACAAGAGCACGCGAGGAAGCACTAACTCCCTCGGAGGCCATGGCTGTAACACCCCCGACACGGTCGAGGTCAAAGTCAACTTAATTAACCGCACAATAATCAAACAAGAACATGTACGACCAATTAAGCAAACCCTTTACTAAATCGGAGATGCTACTGATCCCGACCCGAAATCTGAACGTACATCACTAGCGGAATTAGCCTTCGGTCGACCGTCCTAAACTAATCCGCTAGTTGGTTCGTCCCGAACCAGGACTCCGTTTCAGGTGAAACTTAGGTTTTAGTTATTAAACATTTTATACATTATATACGTTAAGTGTTAAACATCTTACAAACCATATACACATTGAGCCTAGCGCTCCAAAAACCCGTTCGTTATATAGTACAAACATAAGTTTTAGCAAAAAGGGAAAAAGATAACTACATTAGTCACAACGTCTCCTTCACTCCCGCCAAATCTCCCACTAAAGGTTTCCTGCAAAACGAAGAGTCTAATGAGCAACTAATTCACTCAGTGAGAAACGGGTCTAAACTATCCTACCGAAACGGGATGTGAAATAATAGAATTCAAGCAACAATCATAATGTCCATTCGAGCAACCTCAACGAACATTCAAACAAATATCATGCATTGCAACACACAAACATTCAACAAATATCATGCAATGCAACACACATCCACCCTACATGGGAGGTTGATCCTGGTGGATCGTCGAGGCTTGCCCCTTGCCATTGGTAAATCCACCCATCATTCCACATCCCTTCTTGCGCCCCTTGACTCTAGACACAAAGTCTAAAAAGTCTTTGGCCCGGATTCTTGCCGCATCGTCATGCGGCCTGCCCGCACCGGTCGAGGGTATCTAGCCTTATCATTAAGCTCAACATAACTTGCCGGAACTAATTTTGGTATGGCCCCGACAAGTTATGGCCTCTAGGTGGATACCAATGACTCTCCCGACACTCCACCCGAGTGTCGGGCTCACACTACGAGTTCCTCACCAAGCGAACCCGTTCGTAATCAAATCCGGGTTCTTCACCAAGCGAACCCGGGACAAACAAGTCATATTGCCGAACAAGGTTCAGACAATATGACGTCATTATCATGCATCAATTCATCACATAAGCTAAAATGTTATACCCTCCGAGCCGAATTCCGGACGATATAACCCAATATCTTTCATAGTATGCATGCATCACGAAAATACACGAATATCACATAAAATCGTGTCATCAATCATCAAGCATCTCACAAAACACACAATTCTCTTTTTTTTGCAGGCGTTAATCGCACACACAACAAACAAACCTATATCCGAGACTCACCTTAAACTTCGGCACGATTTTAGCTCAAGAAAACGGTAACCGAGCGCAGAAATCAACGTTCGGATACACGACGTTAATGGTCGGGTAAAAACATTCGGAAAATTTTGCTCGGGGAAACTATTCAGAAATCAACGTTTGGGTGGTCCGAGTGCTTACTGAGTGTTTAGCTCTTGTCGGGGAACCCACGGACTGGTTTTGCCGAGTTCCTCCACGGCACAAACCTAGACACACAAAATCCGATCACTAAAAACTAATCCAGTCCATAACTAATGGTTAACCGAACATCCCAAAAGAGAGAAAAACCCTTACCGAAAGCCTAACGATAACTCGACAACTCCCGAACGTGACCTAGCACTTTCCAGAACACGTTTTCCCCCAAGGCTTTGATCAGAATCGATTTAACCTAAGCATCCGAACAACAAACATAGTCGGATGCACGATCAATATTGTCAGGTTCATGATCAACAAGTAAAGTGCACGAGAGAAATCAAGATTCGGGTGATTGGCTTACCGGGAAAGAGGTCCCGATCGTGGTGCACGATGACTCTCGGTATGGACACGCTCAGGCACGAGAAAGTTTCTCTAGGAACTCACTTGACACGATAAAGTTTCTTCGAAACACTCTAGTACACGGGAAAATCTCAATATTTTGAGTGTTCCGCGTGCTTTTATAGGCACCAGGCACCAACAGCTGAGTCACCAGGTGCACACTAAAGTGTTTCCTCTTGGCGACACCTGGCACGCTTGTGGCACACTCGCCAGACCAGTTGTGCACAGAGCTGTCGTGCCTCCTTATAGAGACAAGCAGCTGCGTCACCTACCCGATCGTGCCATACCGTGCCCGATCGGTTCCGATCGTGCCGGAACGATCGTTACCCGAATCCGAACGTGCCGAATACATGTCGGGCATTCGGGAAGCATAATTCTTCGAGAAAAAAATTCAATTTTCCTCGGGGAATATCCTTACCATTTATTCTCAAGGCCATTTTTCCTCTAATGGTCTAAGAATAAGTTTCCTGACAAATTTCCCGATCATCCCGGACGTTCTGAGCCGAACCGTCGGCATTTCCAATCCACTATTTTTCCTAAGGAATCTTTTCGTGCCACTACCTCTTCCAGATTCCAACTTAAAAATTTCGCCTTTCCTTGTGTCACTTGACTAGCACTTAGGTTTACCGCTTCTCACTACCCGACCATCTTGGCTAAAATATTATTTGATCACGAGGATTATTACATTCCCCCCCCCCCCTTAAAAAATTTGCTCTCGCATTTCAAAAANATGCCTTTCCAGTCTAACCATCGGCTAGTTCAGAACTAAGCAATCTTCATGTTCTCATATTTTGTATCACATACTGGCATCCAACAGGGTCTTCTGTACACAGTCTCATTTTCCTCATACTGATACTTAAAGGTTAGCCGTTCTAGATCATTACCAAAGTAGGAACCTATCCCATGGCTATTGGCTGGTGAGTATTTGCGCGGAGTTTCCCTCTGCCTACAACATGTGCTTCTTAGTTAGTCCACACAATCTTCTGATACTGACTCGCTCTTGCACTTACCATAATTCGACTTTCCAAACTTCGTTGTAACATCTCCTCCCGGATCAGGTCAAAGTTTCCTTAATCTACCGTGCAACAATCAAACAAGAACATGCACGACAAATCAAGGGACCTTAACCTTTCACCAGATTGAAGATGATACAACTTCTCTTATTCTATTCCTCCTTCCTGATACTTAATATCATCATTATGTCGCATACTTACATTTCTTTTGCATATCCTCCTTTCAGCTCCCATTCAGTGTTTATCTTCCGACCTTTCATTTCGCTCTAACTGTCTGGAATTGTTATTCTTTTTCCTCTACATGTCTTCTCATGGTGTCTCTCCTAATCATATTCCTTCACATCTTCTCATGTTCCGTTAGCTACCATGTCTTGGTACCATTTCGAGATTGGGTAAACTTTGGTGTAACTCTTCTGGAACATGATACTCTACCTTTATTCCCTAACAAATTGCTCCAAAATGTCTTCTTAAAGTCTTTCTCCCTTGGGGCAGCTTCCTGGTCATTATATGGTTTTCACACGCTATCCCCCATGATTATCTTTACTCCATTTCCTCCGGTTCTTTTTGTTTGTACTTTCACCTTTTCCATTCTTCTTCCTCTATGGCAGTGTTCTGCTCATTTTGGATTCTACTTCTTTCGACCATTCCGTTTCATACATCCACCGACTTCATTTTCTTTCGTTTTGATTTCATGACTCTACCTTCTTCTATTCTTCTGTCCTTACTTCCTTCTTAGTTGTCTTCTATAGCACCTTTACAAAAAATTTTGTCATTCCATCTAGCTTTAGACATACTCAACACGTGAGATCTTGCTACTTCGTTCTTTTACTGATTTAACCTTAACTCAATGACCTTGCTTCTTTTAATCACTTATCCACTTCATTGTATCATCACCAACCTAGATCAGGTCAAGCTTCTCCAATCTACCGTGCAACAATCAAACAAGAACATGCATGGTAGACTAAAAAATCCCAACCTTGCACCAAGCTGATGATGCTACAACTACATGGATATGATGCATTTGCTTACCTTCATAACTTCTTTCATCCACTCTTCCATGAATACTTTCTAGCATACTTTCTCTTCCCATTCCTTATTCACTCTTCCATGAATACTACAAGTCTTCCATGACTTATGGTATTTAGCCTCTTCCTTTGATGACTAATCTCATTCGCTAGTTTTGTCAATCTTTGGTCTACTCATTTCCTCCTCATCTTACACATTTCTTTTACAATTCACGCGACTATGAATTTCTTCCATGTAAGACACTCCGTTTATATCTGTCATGTTTCATGGACTAATTCTTCCGCTTCATTTACCAATGGCTTTATTCACTCCTAGCATCCACACTGATCGTCCTTTGGCTTCGCATATTGGCTCATGCCGCTATTTATGGTCGTATCCTTTTACCTATACTCATATGCCTCATTTCTCGTCCACTGGGGTTGTTTTTGAATAATCTGTGAGCGTTTTCAATCCTTTAAATTTTCTAAAGAATCTTTCTGGACAACCGGTTCCCTTAGATTATTGATTGGAAAATTCAGCTGCTTCCATCTTAATTTATTTGAACTATCAATTCTCGTTTTCCCATACGATTTGGTAATCTCTTAATGGTTACTTCACTGATGTGGCTCTCACTAATCATTCATCCTCTACTTCCATCCCTGAGTGTCTCCTGAATTCCCTTATCTCAAGCTAGGCCTTGCTGATACTGCCTTGGCTAACTCACTTTCTCCATTTCGCATCCCTCCTCTTTTATCTTATGGTCTTGGCGATCTTTAGTTCATCCTTCAATCCTATTACCCGTTGCATCACATATTTTCCCTAACTCGAGCTTGACTTGTTGACACATCATCTTAGCCTTTCATGTCTACGTCATTGCTTGTAAGCTAGAGTTACATCTCCACCTTTCCACTTCATATTACATCTTGTATCCTCCAGGTCCTTCATGTCTTTCCTCCTTTGCAATCTCCTCCTTTCTTACATTCAAATCACCTCTTCTATAAGCTTCAAGGTCAAATGATTCTCTCTCCTTTATGAACTTTCTTACTCTTGGTCGTTCCTTTAATGTAGTCATCCTCTGTACTCTCTTCATAACAACATTATCTTGATTTGACGATCCACTCCTTACTTATAATACTTCCTCAGTACTTGGTAGTATACATCCTTCCGACTTAGACTATGATACATCTAAAGCGGCATCCAATCATGCTTGTCGTCCGTACAAGATGAATGCTTGGTTAAGGTTTTCTAGGGGCTCTCCCTTACACTTTCATTTTCATGAAAGCTTTCTCCGGACTCAACTAAGAACACTTAACTCTAAGACACTAACGACATCTTCGATGATGCCGAACAAAACGTAGGTGAGTCTCTCACCATCCGTCTCGTAAATACTTTTTCAAACAATTATATTTCCCATTTTACTTACCTGGTGAGATCCACCATCGCTTAACATGGCATATCACATTCTCAATCAACCTATATACTCATATATTATTTCCCAATCAATGCAAACTATTATCAAAGAATCATGCATTATTTTTCTTATATCTCTATCATGCAATATTATCAAGCAATCACTTAATGCATATAAAATATTTAAACATACCTGGCGAGGAACGAGACAATTCAGACTGACTGACCGGCCTATCCTGAAATCTAGACCTAATGACCAAACGACGACGCGAAGGCCCAGGTGCCTGAGGACATGTCTCCGCATAATGCTCTCTCTGACCGAATACCGTACATATCTCATAGTGGGGAGCAGGATGTGCGTTGGTCAAGTAAGGACATGCCACCGAGTAGTGCCCACGTCGATCGCAGTAGTAACATAGTGGTAGCGCCTCTGGTGGGTGCATGTCTTCCGTGCCGTCGCTAAGGTATGTGGTCCTCTCTGTTGGGCTACACTCCTCGCATTAGGTCATGCTGATGAGCGATGTCCACGCCGACCACATACATCGCATAAAGGCATATCTCTAGACAAGATACGGTCTTGCGAGCCATCGCTCGCGTACGCAATCCTCCACGAGTATCAGGTATCCCACGGTAGTAAAGCTGTCGTGACGCCGGTGGTGTACGTGGAGACGGCTGATAAGAAGAGGAAGCCATCATGGAGCATGTAACATCTCGAACTAGCTGTGGACTCCCAGAAACATGTGACTCCTCAGATCGGGGGGAATGAGAGAACCAATCACCATCAGAAATGACGTCGCCAATGTCAAAAGTATCATCCACTGACTCTGTGGACAATACGTGGAAGTCGTCTGAATCGTCCGAGATAGGAATGCTATCGTAGATCGTACGCCCAGTCCTGCATGATGTATGAGAAGTATGTCCGCCTCGAGCAGCTCCCGAAGCTCCTCCACGTCTACGTCTGATTATCGCCATCTACAACATGAACAAAGGTGAATCCTAATTCCCAACCTAAAATAAACGTAAAGAAGACAACCGGTTTCCTAATTTTCCCCATTTTTGCGACCCCTTTGACTCGATAAATCATTGAAAACTAAGTTTCACTGAAGCATGGAGAACCATGCTCTGATACCACCTTCGTTGTAACACCTCCGACACGGTCTAGGTCAAAGTCAACTTAATTAACCGCACAACAATCAAACAAGAACATGTACGACCAATTAAGCAAACCCTTTACTAAACCGGAGATGCTATTGATGCACGCCCAAACCCTCGGATCATTAACTCCGAAACACATTCAGGAATTCCCGACCCGAAATCCGAACGTACATCACTAGCGGAATTAGCCTTTGGCCGACCGTCCTAAACTAATCCGCTAGTTGGTTCGTCCCGGACCAGGACTCCGTTTCAGGTGAAACTTAGGTTTTAGTTATTAAACATTTTATACATTATATACGTTAAGTGTTAAACATCATAAAAACCATATACACATTGAGCCCAGCGCTCCAAAAACTCGTTCGTTATATAGTACAAACATAAGTTTTAAAAAAAGGGGAAAAGAAAACTACACAGGTCACAACGTCTCCTTCACTCCCGCCAAGTCTCCCACTAAAGGTTTCATGCAAAACGAAGAGTCTAATGAGCAACTAATTTGCTCAGTAAGAAACGGGTCTAAACTATCCTACCGAAACGGGATGTGCAATAATAGAATTCAAGCAACAATCATAATGTCCATTCGAGCAACCTCAATGAACATTCAAACAAATATCATGCATTACAACACAAAAACATTCAACAAATATCATGCAATGCAACACACATCCACCCTACATGGGAGGTTGATCCCAGTAGATCGTCGAGGCTTGTCCCTTGCCATTGGTAAATTCACCCATCAATCCACATCCCTTCCTGCGCCCCTTGACTCTAACCACAATGTCTAAAAAGTCTTTGGCTCGGATACTTGTCGCATCGTCATGCGGCCTGCGTGCAATGGTCGAGGGTATCTAGTTCTATCACCGTGCTCAACATAACTTGCCGAAACTAATTTTGGTACGGCCCCGAAAAGTTATGGCCTCTAGGTGGATACCAATAACTCTCTCAACACTCCACCCGAGTGTCGGGCTCACACTACGAGTTCCTCACCAAGCGAACCTGTTCGTAATCAAATCCAGGTTCTTCACCAAGCGAACCCGGGACAAACAAGTCATATTTTCGAACAAGGTTCAGAAAATATGACGTCATTATCATGCATCAATTCATCACATAAGCTAAAATGTTATACCCTCCGAGCCGAAGTCCGGACGATATAACCCAATATCTTTCAAAGTATGCATGCATCACGAAAATACACGAATATCACATAAAATCATGTCATCAATCATCAAGCATCTCACAAAACACGCAATTATCTTGTTTTGTAGGTGCTAATCGCACACACAACAAACAAACCTATATACGAGACTTACCTTAAACTTTGACACGGTTTTAGCTCAAGAAAACGGTGACCGAACGCAGCCGATCATATCATTCGCGGAAATCCTATGTTTGGAACAATCGGATACACGGCGTTAATTGTAAGGTAAAAACATTCGGCAAATTTTGCTCGGGGAAACTATTCGGAAATCAACGTTCGGGTGGTCCGAGTGCTTACCGAGTGTTTAGCTCTTGTCGGGGAACCCACGGACTGGTTTTGCCGAGTCCTCCACGTCACAAACCTAGACACACGAAATCCGATCACTAAAAACTAATCCAGTCCGTAACTAATGGTTAACCGAACATCCCGACTGAGAGAAAAACCCTTACCGAAAGCCTAACGATAACTCGGCAGCTCCCGAACGTGACCTAGCACCTTCCAGAACACGTTTTCCCCCCAAGGCTTTGATCAGAATCGAGTTAACCTGAGCATCCAAACAACAAACATAGTCGGATGCACGATCGGTATTGTCGGATTCATGATCGGCAAGTAAAGTGCATGAGAGAAATCAAGATTCGGGTGACTAGCTTACCGGGAAAGAGGTCCCGATCATGGTGCATGATGACTCTCGGTATGGACACACTCAGGCACAAGAAAGTTTCTCCGGGAACTCACTTGGCACGATAAAGTTTCTCCAAAACACTCTAGTGCACGGGAAAAGCTCAAAATGTTGAGTGTTCTGCGTGCTTTTAGAAGCACCAGGCACCAGACACCAACAGTTGAGTCACCAGGTGCACACTAAGGTACTTTCTCTTGGCGACACTTGGCACGCTTGTGGCACACTCGCCAGACCTGCTGTGCACACAGCTGTCGTGCCTCCTTACAGAGACAAGCACCTGCGTCACCTACCCGATCGTGCCATACCGTGCCCGATCGGTTCCGGTTGTGCCGAGACGATCATTACGCGAATCCAAATGTGCCGAATACACGTCGGGCATTCGGGAAGAATAATTCTTCGAGAAAAAATCAATTTTCCTCGGGGAATGTTCTTACCATTTATTCCTAAGGCCATTTTTCCTCTAATGGTCTAAGAATAAGTTTCCCGACAAATTTCCCGATCATCTCGGACGTTCTAAGCCGAACCGTCGGCATTTCCAGTCCACTATTTTTCTTACGGAATCTTTTCGTGCCACTACCTCTTCCAGATTCCAACTTAAAATTTTGCCTTTCCTTGTGTAACTTGACTAACACTTAGCTTTACCGCTTCTCACTATCCGGTCATCCTGGCCAAAATACTATTTGATCACGAGGGTTATTACATTCATGGCAATCCTTGTGAAATCTCACAAAGGCGAATGTGAATTACGCTCGGGGGCAAAAGTCTTATCTTTATATTCAAGAGATTGGAAAATCATTGTCCAACCACTACGCATGAAGTGATACTCCATATACGATCATGCGACCAATGTAAGAGATACATTCGAAGCGTCCAAAGGAAGCCAAAGGATAACGGACGAAAAAAAAATCCATGGAGTTTCGTTGCTTATCGCATGATGAAAAAGTTCTCCACCAAAGAGACTTCATTCTCATTTACTTAAGGCATGAATCCATGGTTCGGGAGTAGCGTTATTGGTAGGACGAGGCACGCAACTAAAGCGGAAGTTGGAAAATTCGAACCCGACCAGCAAAGCGCCAACCAAAAAAGCCAGGTACAAGGCTCAAGAGCATACCAGCGAAAATAGGCATGGTGAAAACCAACCTGATAGCTGAAATGCCTTGCATTTGAAATCCTATCCCTTTTATTTACACTATACATTAGTGCTTTCCTTTTAGATCACAACTTCGGATAGTCTACGAGACCCCTTTGTTTGTAGATCTTTTACTTTCTCTTGTCTATAGGACAAGGATTACTCTCTATAGGACAATGATTACTCTCAATCCTTGGAAAATGGGTCAGTCCCTAACCAAGGACTAAGGCCACGTGTCTCTTAGTCCTTGGAAAATGGGTCAGTCCCTAACAAAGCACCAAGGTCATGTGCCTCCCAGTCCTTAGTATATGGGTCAGTCCCTGACCAAGGACCAAGGCCATATACCTCTCAGTCCTTGGAACATAGGTCAGTCCCTAAGCAAGAACCAAGGATGCATGCCTCTCAGTCCTTAGTACATGGATCATTCCCTAACCAAGGACAGAGGCCACATGCCCCATATTTAGACTTTAAATAGTCTAAAAAATACGAACCCTTGGTTCTTTAGGACCATTTGCCCTAAGGCTTAGATATAGAATCTAAGGATTCATAAATCTAATGCCTAAGAGACCATGGTTTACCAAGGCCACGTGCCCCATGGTTAGACTTTAAATAGTCTAACAAATACAAACTCTTGGTTCTCTAGGGCCATGTGCTCCAAGGTTTCGGTATAAAATCTAAGGATTCGTAAATCTAATGTCTAAGAGACCATGGTTCACTAAGGCCACATGCAAGAGGCGAGCATGACAGGAGCACGGGGGTCGATCGAAGCAAACAAACCTCTAGACCATGGTGCCCAATAAACTATGGGGCCCTAGTAAGGAGGATTCTTATTATGGATCTTTCCATATCTGGCCGTCCATGATGCAAGGACAAGTCTAGAATAAAAATTAATTTTCAGTGAAATAGCGATTTATCACCTAAGCGATTCTTTTTAAAGAAAAGCCGATATAAATTAAACGCCTCGGAAAATAACTAGACCGAGCCTAAATGTTGTAGACTGGATTGACCACGAGAACCAAGGTTAGTAATAACCAAGGATAATCGGGTAATCTAAACAGAGAGAGCCACGAGCTCACTTAGGGCTTGCGCCCACTAAGGCTTTAAGCCCACTTAGGCCTTGCGCCCACTAAGGCCTTGTACCCACTAAGGCTCTATACCCACCAAGGCCTTGTGCCCAAAAAATTCATATAATGCGGACGGGATCCTAAAAGCCATGATTGAAAGGCCATGGCGGAATGCGGACAGGCTTCTAACTATGGTCCATCTAATAAGGAAGGTCTCCTAAAAACCATGGTTGAAGAGCCATGGTGAAATGCGGACAGACTCCTAACGGTGGAAAATCCATATAACACAGACGGGATCCTAAAAACCATGGTTGAAAGGCCATGGCGGAATGCAGACGGGCTCGTAACTATGGTCCATCTAATGCCGACCAGATACTAAAAACCATGGTTGAAAGGCCATGGCGGAATGCGGACGAGACCCTAAAAACCATGGTTGAAAAGCCATGGCAAAGTGCAGACCAGATCCTAACGGTGATAGATGCAATGCATCAAAACTATGAGTTAGCAAAACTAATGGATATGTGCACCCTTTTCCATCATAGTACGCGGCTCATAGAAAAACTTAAAACTGGTCAGTAACAATAAAGCTAGCAAAAACTCTGAAGTGTCAATAAGGCTTTGGCCCAGGGACTAAATGTCCAAAAAGGCCTTGTGCCCACAGGCTTAGCGCCACCAAGCAAACCACTGATGTGTCAGTATTTTAGTAGGTTTTTACTACGTTTTTCACACGAGATCTAAGGTTTTTAGTATATATTCAGATTGTTTTGACGCAGATTTGTGTTCTTTGTTGTTTTTATAGGATTCGAGCTTGAATGTGCGAAAACAATGCATTTTGGATGGATTTCAAGCGTCGAAGGAAGTGTCCGTGCAAAGCTGGAAAATACCCAGGAGTTTGGACACAGATCGACCGATCCCTGTCTACAGATCGATCGATCCCTGTCTTAATCTGCGGACCGATTTTATGAAGGACCAGAGCGAACTTATTTCAGACCGGATTACTATCAAAAGACCTAAGCTTGTGTTTTTACATCAATTATGCAACTTTTCTGAGTTTTAGAGAAGAGAGATTGAGTTTGTAACCTAGGGAGAAGAAGTCTTTTTGTTCTTCGATCGAGAAGTCTTCGGAACCCTCTTTTTACTCTTGTTTTTGCTTAATACAATCATGTCTCTCTTGAATTTGATCTGTGTTTTTACAATCTCCATGAGTGAGTTGTCTGTTCGTTGGGTTTAGGGTTCTCACATAGGGATTCATGAATTGTTGATATAGAATCGCATGATTAGGGATATAATCTAATGGATCTTCGTCTATGATTGTTCGTAATGCATGAAACTTAATTGATCACTTAGTTTCTGAATTTAGGTAATTTAATGCCTCGAAAGTGAATGTTTAAATGCCTGAAAGAATCCTAGATAAGCAATTCTTCTTAAGCCAACGGAACTTGATGTTTAAGTGAATTATGAACATATCAAACCTGTTAGTAATGCATGATTAGAAATCGAGGGTCAACGGAAGTTAGTCTCGAGATTTCTAATGCATAGGGTGCAGATGCTACGGAAGTAGATCAGTTCTAGATTAGAATTTGAGTTCAAGACGGTTCTTAACCTTTTCTCTAGTCTATAATTTGAATCAACAATGAATTGTTTCCATGAGAATACCCGATGTCCAACACTTTTTGATTGCTTTACAACCTCGTCGTTTGCTGCCTGCATTTCTGTGCTCTCTTGATTTCGATTTTTGCATCATATTTAAAGACATCTTTTTAGCTTTAGCCTGCTGTTTGATTCTACATTCTTCGTGCTACGTTTGGTCTCTGTGGATTCGATCTCAAACCACTACAACGTACATCAGTGCGCTTGCAGTGTTTTGTCCGGCGAAAACCTGAGCTATCAAGTTTTATGGCGCCGTTTCTGGGGACCAATAGAGAGTCTTAGAACTTAGGATCATTGTGTGTCTAAGACATTTTTCTTTAATGTTTTTAATCTCTTCTTTTTCTTTTCAGTTTTTGTGCTTTCAGGTGCATGAACAGGCCTCACACTAGAAGCCTAGGGACATCGAATCTTGTTGAATTCGATCCTGAACCTTCATGTATAGAGAGACAGAAGAAGAAAGAGAAGTTGTTGGAGGTTATTGAAGAGGTTTAGTTCGCTGCAGTCATGGGTGATAACATCGGTGACGATATTCAAGTTCATCATAACCCTCTCTATCCTGGAGTTCTTCCAGGAGTTGACCCACCTGCTGGAGGTGGTGAAAATGTTAGTTCTCAGCAAGCTGGCCAGCAGAATGTTGCAACTGCGGGGCAACAACGCGCAAATCAACCTCAATAGAGGATGACTCTGGCGCAATATGACACTCCGGAGGCCTTCTATGTGACTCGTTTTGGGATTCGTCTGCCTCCCATTGAGAGAAGAGACTTTGAGATCAAGACTGGTCTCATTAACTTGGTGCAGCAGAACCAGTATCATGGGTTGCCATCACAGAACCCAATGCACCATCTAGATAGGTTTGAAGCCATCTGCAATACTATTTAGCACAACGGAGTAACTGCTGATGCTCTGAAATGTAGGTTGTTCACTTTCTCTCTAAATGAAAAAGCTACAAGATGGTACAATAGCCTAGAGCCTGATTCTCTGAGGACATGGGACGAGATCAAGGCTGCCTTCCTTGGGTATTTCNCCTGATTCTCTGAGGACATGGGATGAGATAAAGGCTGCCTTCGTTGGATATTTTCTTCAGGAAACCGTGGTATAATTTCTCTGCGAAACAAGATTGTAGGTTTTCACCAATTGGGTGCTGAGAGTTTTCATGCAGCTTGGGAAAGATTCAGAGAATACTTCAATGATTGTCCTCTTCATGGGTTCTCAGATTGGAATCTCCTTAAGATTTTCTATAATGGTGTTGAGGAGAAGTATCAGAATGATATGGACACCGCTAGCAATGGTGATTTCAGTACCAAGACTGTGGACGAAGCTTATCAATTGGTGAATAACATGGCGAATAGTCAGGCCAATCGCAGATTAGACTATGATCATGGTAGAGGAGTTGTGACATCAGAAGAGAAGAGAATTGATGATTTGCAAACAAAGCTCGATGAGCTAATGAGGAGAGATCAGCAGGGAGTGAACTTTGTTGGTGGGCATAACGAAGTAACTGTGCTTCAAGAGCAGAAAATGGGACAAATGTACCAGGAATTCATGTCTGAGGAGCTAAATGGTGGACAAGCATATGTGAATTACATTGGTGGTCAAGGAAACTTCGGTAATAGAGGTTTCAACCAATAGAATCAGTTTCAAAACAAGCCATACAATCAGAATCAGAGTGTCTTCAACTCTGGATTTCAGAGCGAGAACAATGGCTTCGAGAATAGTGGCTATCAGCAAAAGCAGTTTGGTTCAGGAGGATTCAAGAACAACTATCAGTTGGGGTATCAGAATCAGAACCAAAGACAGTCTTCTGCATCTTCTCAAGATAGTGATCTGAAACAAATGCTTCACCAAGTGCTGGAAAATCAGACTAAGTCTGCTGCGGAGATAAATCAGAAAGTCGATAGCATGTACAGTGACCTCAATGGGAAGTTTGAGGCTATGAGTGGTCGAATGAAGACACTGGAAACACAAGTTGCTCAGACTTCTGCGAGCAATAAAGCTCCTCCAGGTGTTATTCCAGGTAAATCGGAGAAGAATCCGAAGGAGTACTGCAATACTATCACGGTTCAAAGCGGAAAAACAACTGAAAATCCGTCAGAGACACCGATCGATCGATCCAAGGCTAGGGATCGATCGATCCCTGCTTCAGATTCCCATAGTAAATTGCGAAGTTTTTCGATTGATCGATTGCCGAAAACGATCGATCGATCATATAAAGACAAGGATTGATCGATCCCTGTCCCTGGATCGATCGATCTCTGTCCTGACGAAGAGGTATCGAAGTTTCGCAATGAAACGAATGCGCAAGAGGTTGAGGATCAGTATGTGCCACCCTCACCTTATGTTCCCAAGCCTCCATATGCTTCCAGGCCTCATCAAAAGATCAAGGATCGCGAGTATGAGAAGCTGAAGAATCTAGTTGGTGAGTTACATGTTCGATTGCCTTTCGTTGAGGCAGTCAAGATGGTACCATCTCTTAAGAGGTACATGAAAGAGATTCTCTCAGATCGCATGACCCTGGAACAAGGTGTACCGGTTCTAACTGTGGAGTGTAACGCAGTTCTTCAGAATGTCACACCGGAGAAACGCGAAGATCCAAGTCCTTTTGTTCTACCTTGCAGGATTGGATCTCTTACCTTCGAGAGATGTTTGTGTGACTTGGGCTCTGGAATTAGCTTGATGCCGCTGTTTTCTCGCAGAGGCTGAACTTGGTGAACTATAAGCCCACGAAGATATCCTTGATACTTGCTGATAGATCAATTCGGAAGCCCATAGGTATTCTCGATAACATTCCTATTGGTGTTGGGAAAGGCTACGTATACANTCTTATCTACTGCTAGAGAGATGATTGATGTTCAGAATGGTCAGATTGATTTGCAGTTGGGTACGCTAGATCTGCGTTTCAATCTTGAGAAGTCAACAAAGAAGCCTACCATAGATGGACAAACATTTTGGATTGACACATTGACTGAGGTGATTGAGGAGGCTGTGGAGGAACCTTACACTGAGGAATCTTTTCAGATAGCCTTATCACGAGCTGAGGAAGAGGATGGTTCATTTTGTAAAGACACAGTGGTGACTACTGAAAAGAATGATGTCAAAGAAGTCCTGGATGGAGACGTTCATTCTATAGTGAGAAACCTCAAGACCAAAAAGAAGGTGAAGCAGAAAGAGCATAATACTGAGGAGAGTTCTGAGTTGACCTTGATCCCTCTAGGATGCGATGGAGGTGCTATTGAGTACAAAGTGAAGCGTAAAGGCAAATTAAGACCTTTCTCAAAGGTTAGGGCCATCATTACACCGGAATTTAAAGAGAAAAGAGGAGCTGCTGTGAAGAAGGCATTGAGCAGCATCCTTGAGCTGAAGATTTTCGCTGGAGGAGCTTGCTTTGGGGCGAGTTCCAAGGCCCTTCCAGACTGATCCATCATAACTACAGTTAGACTTATGACTCTAAACAAGCGCTGAGTGGGAGGCAACCCACTAGGTAGTTATCTTTTTTTTTAGTTAGTTTGTAGTGTTTTTGGCTTTTGTGCTTTGGATTTTGGTGCTTTTGATGTTTTTCGTGCTTTTGGCTGTCATTTTGCAGGAAATAGATCACAAGGCAGACGGACAGGGATCGACCGATTCCTGTCTCTGGATCGACCGATCCATGTCTCTGAATCGATCGATCTCTGTCTAATTACGAGGCTATATCACACATTTTCAAGTAAGTTTACTTTTTCCTTTTTCTTTTGATCTTGATTTTATTTTTCTTTTTATTTGCTACTTACCCCTTCTTTGAATTTGTTTCACACTGAGACGGTGTGAGATAAGTCTGGGAGAGGTTACTGATGTTTTTCTTTTTTTTTTGGTGTTGTTTGAGTCATTTTTATGTCTTTTATCGAGTCAGTTATGGATTTGTTTATGCTATATGATGATTTCATACTATTATTTCTGCGCATTGCACTTTATTTATATGTTCATTAACCATTTCATTTGGACTTTTCGCGCAGGCAAACCAGAATAACTCATGACCAAACTCCCTAAACTCAGACTTTTGTCTGAAATGTTTTTAACTCTAACCTTATTTGGCTTACTAATGAACTTTANCGCGCAGGCAAACCAGAATAACTCATGACCAAACTCCCTAAACTCAGACTTTTGTCTGAAATGTTTTTAACTCTAACCTTATTTGGCTTACTAATGAACTTTAAATGCTTTGATCCAGGAACTTAA
>OVAN01003488.1:0-28916 GCA_900406275.1 Anastatica hierochuntica
TCTTATCATTGATGCAAATTTTTACTTCATTTTTTGCAAATGATACAGATTGATATCATTTAGAATAAATGACGGAACTACTTGCATCAATCGCAAACTGGAGTCATAAGAAATTGGAGTCACCATTTCCAGAGTCACTTACAAAAATGATGTAAATTCATTTGTGTCAATCAAAAGATGATGTAAATATCTATTATAAATGATGCAATACNTATGATACACCATAACTTGTTATGGGCACAAACAAATATAGTAGCTTTAAGATACCTTCAATTTCATTTCTCCCAAAGTGATAATATCATATCGAAAAGGTGGAAATAAAGAACCGGGATTTCTAGCTCTAATGGTAAAAGGTTTACGGCTGTGAATTCCGCCGCCTAGATTTGAATCTCGGTCACTGAGGTTTTCACATGCAGTCCTCAGCGTCCCGGGAACGACAATTTGGAGTTGTCCTAGTGTGACCGTGTGTCCCTTGTGCGACAGGCTGGACCGCTGGTTCCTTTGACCCTTATTGGCTAGTCTGGACTCATCTTGGTGAAGGTCATGACACCTGAATTATCTAAAAAAGTGAAGATAAGCTCGAAAACATTCACTTTCTCTATAACTTAGGAAAGTGTTTGCTAGCTAAACGTTACTCATTTTAAAATTTTAAAGCTAGAAGTTGTTATATGTCTTACTATCAATAGAAAGATAGAGAGCAAAATAAAGGATTATTTCGTCAATAAAGCCCAAACACGACGAGTGATGAAGGGGTGCACGTAGTTGCTTTGCTTTAAAAAGGTAGAAATAAAATTTTTGATGATTTCAAAATTTTTTTTTGTGAATATGTTATATCTATGATTGATCAATGTGCATTTTATTTGTTTGTATCAGTCAAACGCTATTATTTACAAAAGCAATACTCTTTTAAAACACTTTTGAGGAAATGATATACTTTTTTCTTTTCACTTTTTTTAGTGAAAACAATTTTTGTGTATTAATTTAAAGTTATAGAATCTTGTGTTTGAGCTTAATCTTTGACCATCAAATCATTGTTACGATATTTTGAACAGTTTCCTAAACTCAGTGTATGTGGTCAATCATTGCAATAGCTTTCTTGTTTTCATTTTAACAGATATCCAAAGAAATGAAAACAAGAAAGCTAATGCAATTTCCTAAACTAAGTGTATGTAGTCAATATAATTATAGTTAAACTAGCTAGATTATCATTTGTTTAATTTTGAGTTGAACAAATTTCTTGTTATTATATGTATTATTAATATATATATATATATGTATTGAAAATCTAATCATCAAATCATTTGTTTTGTGCAAGATTAAGCTTGAGTTTGTAGTCTTAATTTAATATATGGGGTAAATAGAATTACATGTTAGTACTTTGTTTCCCTTTGTATCATTGTGATTGGATTAGAATGTATGATGTATCAAATATCTCGTTGGGTAATCAATTTGCGTTGGTTCAAGTGGCAAAGGAGTCTCACCTGAGATCTCTGCCCTTTGCACTAGGTTTGATTCAGGTTGGCTATCGGAATTTTCACATGACTTTTTAGATCCAAGATTAGTTGGCTAGTTTTAATTTTCGGTGTCGGTGTCTGAAAAAGATCCAACGGGATTGTGTCATTGGTCTCTGGGAATCCAAATTGGGGAACTACGTAAATCTGATTATGTTTTTCTTTAAGTTAGTTATTTGTTTTTCTCGCATCTATTACATAATATATATTGAATATTGAACGGATTTTTTAAATTTCAAAGTTTTAAAAATCATGACAAATGGATCTAATTTAAATAGTCATTAGGCTGTAAAATGTAGAGAACAAATAAACAAAAAAAAGAGTTTTTTTTAAGATTATAAAGAAAAACAAACATCAAAGCTTAACTTTACTTTGAAGAAGAGACAAAGGAAAGGAAAAACAAAAGAGAGATGCAGAAGCAAAGGCCCATTTCACTTTACCAAATCCCATAATGTTCGAACGTCTTCTGTTCATGTACGTACTCCAAAGCTTTGTCCGGTGGAATCTAAAATTTTATTTTAAGTTTCAATTTTTTTTCTTCATATTTTTTTTGATAATTAAAGAGTTAAACCCAGATCAATAATGAACTAGACCTAACCTCTGGGTGTGAGGTCAGCCCACGGATAGACTCTCTCACTGGGTATTCAAATGGACTGAAAGCAAGGACTCATATCCATGTGGGTGATAAGGAACAATGTGACTTAGTTTCTGCGTAGCAGATAGATCGAACCCTAATGGTGTTTGCCACCAGGTCCCGTCTCCTTACCACCATACCACAAGTCCTCAAAATTTGGTTTCTCCAAATCTTTTGTTTTATTTTTTTGCAAATCCTTTTTCTCATCAATTTAGAAAATTTTCATTTTCGTTTTTTATAACTGGTGGGTCTCTAATCCCTCAAGACGAGGTCAGACAATAAAATTATTCGTATTTTGTGAATCAGTTCCTCCTAACGCAACTCGAACTGGTAACATTCTCTTTCAATATATCGGTTTTTACCATTGGGCTAACACTTTGTAAAAAATATTTCATTTCTATTTGTTATTGGACTAACACTTTCTAAAAAAAATTCATTTCTATTTGTTGATTGGTATGTAAATATCTTTTCATTTTGTTGCTTTAATAAATTCAAAAAAAAAAAGAGAAAAGGATCCATAATGTGAATGGATAGAGATGAATAAAACCATTTTGGAGTTTGTTTCCCTCTTTAATATTTTTCCATTTCTCTTTGTTACGTACCAAAAAAAAAGCATCCATATTCTTTATCCCACTTTATCTATTTATTTTTCACTAATAAAATTTATTACACCAAATTTTATAATCGAGAATTTAAAATTTCCATAAAAAACCCACGTTTTATTCCTGTGTCAACTCTTCCCTTATATTAAACTATTTTATGAATCTATGTGATCCATGAATTTGGAAGAATATAAATCCTAAATCTCTAACGACAGAACATATTCGTCGAATAATCCATTTATAAGATTTTCAACCGATTTTTTTTCAAGTTTTTTTTTTTGCATATATGATAATTAAATCCACAAGTTATGTATAAAAAAAAATCTTCCCCAACTTTGGAAAGTATCTAATACTCTCTCACTTAAAGTGATTTTAATGCATACTCTAAGTGAGGTAATGGATCATGCCCAACTTGATTTAATTTTTAATTTTAAAATAATAATGCACTTGCAAGTTGCAACATAACAAAGCACCCCATTAAAAAATGAAACAAAAAACATATCCTAATAAATTAAGTACTAATGTGCGAATCTTTAATTAATTATTCGTTCTAGTTATTTTATAAATTTAAAAGGTATTAATATTATCTTATGCTCTACATTTTAGATAATCGATTATGCGCAGAATGATATTTAAATATACATATGCATATGAAAAAACATAGAATTCTTTTTTTTTAAGTTAGTGAACTTGAACTAAATCAAATGCATTTAGTTATAAGTAATTTGTGTTTAATTTGGGAGGGAAAAAACAAGGGAAATCATAACTAATATAGTAAAAAAATATTAACTAATTTTCCATTTTATAAAAAAGCAAATTACTCATTCCACCCCAGCTTTTTTGTATTTTTATTTTTGTTCAAACAAGAGAGTATTTTTGTAAAATAGTCTCAATATTTTTTTTCTGATTCTCTAAAATTTAGTTAGTATTTTTTCTATGGTTATTGAACTAATTCACCCACGAAAAAATTTCAGATATTCTTGTGAATTTTGTATTTTTTTATATTTCTTTTTTTTTTCTGTTTCCACATTTGTATTATTGCATCACCATCATTGGCAAAATTCAAAGAACGATTTCAATTAAATCACAAATCTCTATTTTACAAAAAAAAATTACAAATCTATATGGATATTGTTACTGTCCCCACAAAACCAAACCTCTCTCGTAAGCATTTTGCAATACTTCAGACATTATTCATCAAAGGGTCCCACAATCTACGTAAGCTTCGGTCCCACCTGGATTCTTGCTGCCACCTGTAATTCACTCCGTCCACTTGTGTTTCATGTTTTTTTTTGCTTTCCCTAAAAATGAATAACCAAATATACATTAAAATTTCTAAAAGTAATGTCAAAAATATACTAATATTTTTTTGATAAATAAAATATACTAATATTTAAAATTATAAAAGGAGATATAATTCTTACGGTTTCGAAAACAGAATAATAAATGCTAACGTCACTATAAAAAAAAATAATTATCATCAAAAACTAAAAAGCATTTTGAAGTTCGAACTCATCCGAATACGATGCTCTATATAAATACAAAGAACCTCTTCTCATTTTCTTCGTAGGAAGAGCACAAGCCTCAACAAGTGGTTGTAAACTCTCTAACATAAAGTTTTTAAAAGAGAGAGAGAGATCTTGTATTGTTGGTATGGAGTTAAAGATGTCAGAATCAACCAAGCCTTACTTTGCAATGGTATGTCTTCAATTCGGATACGTTGGCATGAACCTTGTGACCAAAGTTGTGCTCGACCGTGGCATGAGCCATTACGTCCTTGTGGCTTATCGTAACGCCTTTGCCACGGCCATTCTTGCACCTTTTGCTCTTCTCTCCGAGAGGTAACATGATAATAACTTAGAAATATATAAAGCTCTATCGATTCTCATCGGATACAAACTCTTTAATCACAAGTTTGTATACCAATTATTTGTGTGTTGTAGGAAAGTGAAGCCGAAGATGACATTTCCAATATTCATGCAAATTTTTATTCTTGCTCTTCTTGGGTTAGTAGTCTTCTTTTCACTTAATCATCTTTTTAAAACAATATTATTACGTCGGACCGGATGTCCCACAGGGGACAGATGTCTCTCCCGGGAGAGATGTCCGTCATAAATCATGTCCAACCCTTCTCTTGAGTGTGATATTGTCCACTATAGGCCAAATTGGCAAAGCTTTCACGGATTTGTTTTTGGGCTTTTACCTCTAAAAGTTTCACACTAAGTTGGAGTTGGACTCTATTTATATAATATATACGATGAGGGACTTGGATTGTACCCTAACAAATATTAATTTGCTTGATGTATATTCATATAAATTTTATTTTGATAAATTATAAACAACAGGCCAGTGATAGATCAGAACTTATATTACGCCGGTCTTAAACTTACTTCACCAACTTTTGCCGGCGCCGTCACCAACATCGTGCCTGCTTTGACTTTTATCATTTCCATAATTTTCAGGTACCTAAACTTAAAACATAACTTTTTTTTTTTTTTAACTAAAACATAACTTTTATAATTGATGGTAGGCAAATACAATAGGCTAATGTATACAATATGGCACGTTGATAATGATTTATGTTTTAATTGTTTTGGTGAAAAAAATAAAAGGATGGAGAAAGTGGAGATGAGAAAAGTAAGATTCCAAGCAAAAGTGGTAGGGACTTTAGTGATAGTGGTTGGAGCAATGTTGATGATTTTATTCAAAGTTCCTCTAATAACTTTTTTCCGAACTCACTTCAACGGTGATGCTTCTTCGCCGGCCGGTGAGGACTACCTTAAAGCCACCGTGTTCCTCCTCATAGCTTCACTTTCTTGGGCCTCCTTCTTCGTTCTTCAGGTATACTTTAATGGCATGACATAAACATAAACCAAAAATTAAGAGTAAAAGTTTCTAAAAATAGCATGTTTTGTAATGAAGTATGAAAATATTTTCTTTATTTCTTTAGGCTGTTACGTTGAAGAGATACTCATGTCATATTTCATTATCGACGATGGTCTGTTTCATGGGCACGTTAGAGTCCACAGCCATAACGTTTGTGATGGAACCAAACCTTTCTTCATGGAACATTGGCTTTGACATGAGTCTTCTTGCTTCTGCTTATGCGGTTCGTTCTTCTTCCTAATATTATCTATATAACTTGTGTTATATATGGAGTTACTATACTTATGCATGATATAATGTGTGAATATATATGTTTATGTATAGGGCATAATGTCTTCGAGCATAGCGTATTATATTCAAGGGATGTTGACGAAGGAAAAGAGCGTTGTCTTTGTCACTTCTTTTATCCCTCTTATTGTAATCATCGGATCTATCATGGGTTTCCTCATCCTCGGCCAAAGATTATACATTGGTGGGTAAGTAACCGTTAGTGTTAGATATCTCACATCGGAAGTTGGAAGAGATTATGAGTAATATATAAGAAACAAAGGGCAATACACTCGGCTTTTGAGTTAGAAGCCCGTGAAATTTAACAACAACTACTAGATTTTGATTAATTATGTCAAATATGATTCATCCTCACAGTGTGGCTTTAAACTATTACTATATTCTAAAATCAAATTCTGATATTGTAGGGTTCTTGGGATGGTGCTTTTAATGGTGGGAGTATGTGTGGTGCTATGGGGAAAAGAAGGAGATGATGAAGAAGAGAACATAGAGGAGAAGTTTGTAGAAGTTATCAAGCATTGTAAAAGCTGTGGAGATTCAGTTCATTCGATGCGAAGAATTGATGAAGAAGTAGACGTTGAAATGCAATCTAATGTGAAGAAGGACTATAAGGTGGTGGTGGCTTCTTTGTAGATCAAGATTTGTGTAAAGAAAATGCTCACAAGCTTTTATTAATTAGATGTTTTTTAGAGAATGGAGCAACCTTTTCTTCTTCTTTTTTTGTTCAATTTCTTGCTCCATCTTTTTATTTTTTAGGTTTTAATTTGTTCTATATTCTTAACTATTACAAGGGTAATTATTAAATTAAATAAAATCTTTCATTGACCATTAGATACTTTTCCGTTTCATAAAAAGTGTCGTTTTGAAATTTTAGTGTTGTTTCACAAAAAATATCGTTTTACACTTTCGATGCAAATTTATAAACAAAATTCCGACTTGAATGTATAACAAAATAAATTCTGTTTTCATTGACCATTAGGCACTTTTTGCCAAACATAAAAAAATATTGAAACATATTGTATGTTGACTAAATAAACTTACGGTTTTAGTAGAATCTAAACATTAACGAAGTCAGAAGAATCCTTACAAGCTACAATTAACAAAATTAATTACTGTATTATCAAATACTTGGCTTCGCAATTTATTTTATGTGAAGATAGTTGCAAAGACAAGACACTTTATATACAAAAATAAAAGCAGAAACATTTTTAAAATATATTCATAAGTTTTTTTTTTACTCTCGGAAGATAGGTGCAAACCACACTTTTGTGTTTGCAAACCTCAACAACTCTTTTACAAAAAAAAAAGTTCTCTTCGTTTTTTTTTCATACATACATTTTTTTTCTCGCCTTCTTGTGTTCTCTTTATACAATTACCTTGATGTTGTGACCGGAGGAGTTCTGCTTTTGTGAACTGCTGCTAGTTTTTTACAGCTTTGAACGTTATAAGCAGTTTCGTCCGGACACATCTTTGTTGTTTTTACTGTTTTACAGACAGATGACTACAACGGCTACTATTACAAGGAGCTTTGGTGATGCTCTTTTGAAGGTTGGACCAATGCTCGCAGAAGCTGTTTCAGATTTGAGATGGTTTTGAGTTTAGTGAATTAACGGACACAGATGTTGACAAGAGAGAGAAGACTTACATGGAGTTGGAGAAGGTGCCGGAGTTTTTCCTCCGATTGGTTCGGACTCCGAGGTGCTTTTTGGTGGAGGTGGGATATGAGCAAAAACGACGTGTGGAAGTGGACTAGATACTGGGATGGCATGATGATATGTCGGGGTAGGGTTTGGTGCTGGTGGGTGTGGGTGAGGATGTGTGTGTGGGTGTCGCTGAGACCGGTGTGGTGCAGGTGTTGGTGCTGAAGTGTGATGGTTCAGAGCATTGTTTCCTTTTGGTCTCCTATGCTCGTAAGGGCAAGGCGGGTTACTCGGGGGTAAAGGAGATCGATTTATTGGCGCTGGCGTCGGGGCTAACTCAGGTACAGAGCCTTCAGTCGGAGGTGAAGGTCCTGGAGAAAGTTCATGATGGTGGTGATGATGATGACGGTGGTGATGATGGTAGTGTTGGTGAGTTTCGGGTTGAGGAGAAGGAGATGGAGAAGGGGAAGGGGATGATGGTGTGGCGGGTGAATGTGGCAGGAATGAGGAAAGACGGACTTGCTTAACTTTACCAAACACCGTGTGATTTAGACCAAGGTTTTTGGAATGGGAGCCGGTGATGGTTTGAGTAAGCTGCTTCAACCGTGAAGAGGCACCGAATGTGAGCAGAACGGAAGAATGAACTATAGTAGGGGGTGCTACCGTTGAGCCTCTGGAATTTGACAAGGTTATGTACAAGCTCTGCATTCAAACAAGGAAGGATTTTGAGATTCCGAATCATTTAATCGACTAATCTTTGTGCATATTAGAACTGTCATACCTCATAGGGAGCCAGATTTATACCCTTCTTCAGCTGACTTGTGAGTTCTTCGAAGTTTGATTGAATTTGGTAAATCGAAAAGTTCAATGTGAAGTTGAAGAGAAGCTGCGCCTTCTGAAGGGGAAATATAGGCTGGGTAGGGATCACAGTGATTCCTCCCGGGAATTTTAGCACTTCAAAAAGGAGTGGTTGCCCGAATAAGGGTTCGGTCAAGCGGAAAGACAGTTGCTTTTGGACCAGAGATTCAAAAGCTGCCTTGATCAGACTCTCAATTGCAGCAGGTATCTTAGAATTCTCCTTCTCGGGATCAATGGCAAAAACAACCATTGTTCTGTTAAGATTACCCAAGCGTTCAAGCGCTAATACCACAACCTGGCTCAAGAAAATAGATAGAAGTTAAAGAACAATCAATACGAAAACAACAAAATGCACGCACGCGAGATAAAGCATGGAAGCTTTAGTTACTTTGCTCATGGGAAAGCTCATTTCATCAGTGATATCATTCTTAAGCTGCAACCAATTCTCTTCCAAGAACGAAACTGGTCTTTCAACATCTAAACTCGCCACTATTCTGTGACCTGCAAAAGAAAACCACGAAAACGACAGACATCGTTGCTCCATCATGAAACATAGATATAGATCATGACCCAAATATAAAGATAAACCAAAATTTTAAGCTCCAAGTGGGCAGGGGACATATTTTTGCAAAGCTTAGTCACAAACTATACTATGCATTGACGAGATTTTCGTTCATAATCGATTCTACCAACCAACTAAACAAATCATTGCACACATATCCAATTCCATGCTAGATTCTGAGCCAAATCCACCAATACTGAGAAACTTTTGCCCAGCCAAGCATAATGCAACATTCTGAAACATTTTTAGAAACTTAACCTTTTAGGCAGTAAGGTGTTTAGAATAACTAAATATAGAGTTCATGGTTATAGTCATTTTGGACTAAAAAGAGATTGAATCCTGAATCTCGACAGTGTTTATATACTAATTTCAGAAAAATTGATATACAAACTATTGAGAAAACCTTAAAATAGCAATTTCTAAGTCCAAATTCAAAATCAAAACTCTACATACATCTCCTACATCATCTCCACAAAAAATTGAAGCAAATCCATTAGGAACATTTCGATTAGTTTCTTCAGAATCAGAAGAAACCCTAGATCTGTAAACCACAAATCAAATCGAATCCTATAGACTATTGACGAATCCTAAAGATATACAGATTCGATTTGGTGATGAAACGCGATTATACCTTTAAACCTTGGATCGAGATCTAGATCTCCCCGATCTGATAAACCGAGGAATGGAGGAAGCCAAAACAACGCAGAGAGAAACAAAGCAGCAGAGAAAGCGAGAATCAAAACGCATCTGAGACTAAACCACTTAGAGATCCAAGCGCAGCAACAACAACAAGAGCTTCTCCGTCCTCCTCCTCCTCCGTTGTTATTATTAGTAGCCGAAGAAGATCCGTCGCTTCCAGGTAGATTCTGCTCCTCGTCGTTGTTGTTATTCTTCCCCATAACAAAACACACACAGATTCATTCACGCGAAGCTAAATCCGATCGGCTCTAGATTCAGAGCCGCATCCATCAAAGCAAGACTTGGCGAAAATCCAATAAAGACGAAGATGATGCTGAAGAAGCAAGCAACGAAGAGAGGTTCGTGATGAGTGAATGTAGTAGGGTTCTTTGAGAGAGGAGACGGAAGAAGAAAGGAAGAGAAAAAAAAGGAGTGAAGTAGCTTTCTTTTCTTTTTTTTTTCTCTGCAAATGACAATAGAGAAGAAGGAAGATGCTTATGTGTTGTTGCTTGCTTGCTTTATCTTTTTTTTTTTTCTATGCATTTTAACATTATTTGTTTAGTAATTTATGTACAGAGAGCAGTTGCACTAGTGGGTGTGAGCTCGTGTCAGTTTGAATTTCGAATTTTTATTTTATTTTTTAAGTATTATTGTTTTATGCAATATACTAAACAAATAGAGAAAAAAATTTTGATGGATATATTTTACCTATTTATAAACATGATAAGCTAATAAAAATTTAAAATATAGCAAAAATTTCCCATTAATCAATGTACAAACTAACTAACTATATATATATCAATATTTTATAAATATTATTAATTTAATAATTTGTATTCTTGCTTTTTTTCATGGCTATTTTTTTGTAGAGATATATTGGTTTTCTAGGTTTTTTTTAATTAATTTGAGTACCCGAGTTTATGGAAGGATCCAGACTAATCACCAAGAGAAGATGCAACCTACATATGAACTCTTTCTTCGGATACTTAAATGGAACGTAGCCAATAAGTCCATATATGCGTGGTCACAAGTTAAGCTAGTAATTTCGCAATAAAGCAATTCTTTGACCACTAGACCACCACAATATGGTTATTGGTTTCCTATGTAAGTTGATTACAATACAAATTTTATCATACACCTACCGTTTTATTGTTTTAAAGTATAAATGACTTCTTTTCTATACAAATTTAATATTTATAGACATTGTATGATTAATTGCATTTTGTATTCTCTTTCATAATTGTCTTAGTTGATTTAATTTATAAATTAAATATACCTTATGGAAAAAATAATTAAAGCCAAAACATCTTATATTTGAAATTAGATGGAATATATATATATATATATATATATATATATATCCTGTTATTTTCAGAGATTTTAATAAGGATATCTCAAATAGTTGGTATATATAGTTCGCACCATAAATATCGATCTACATTTTCATATTTATAAAATAGCTATGCATCAAATTGTTTTCACAAACCCTCTTCTAAAATCTTTACTACATAAGTTCTTAAATCCTTTTTTAATAATAATCTTTCTTTTGTTTAAAAAACGAAAAACAAATACTTATTTTTGCCTCATAAGAAAATAAAATCTTATCAAGAATAGATCATAAGAAAAAATTTATGATGATGGGGTATAGTGTTGAATTGGTAAGTAACCTTGTTGAGAAGACAAGTGGTTGTGATCACGGAATAGACAAAAACTTCTCTTTTAAAAAAAAAAAATTAGGTCAAAGACTTTTGTCACTTTCTATCTACGGCATAAATCTTGTGTGTCATTTTAAAGCTTCTTCTTCGTCGGTGACATGAATTTTTTTTTCAAAATCTTTTTTTTTTCAACAAATTTTTTTTTTATTATTTGATAGAATTAGATAGCTAATTTACGGTTTTAATTGATCGTGGTGCATTTCACCCGGTCCAAATCCGGTTTAAACAATTCGAAGGTTTAACCAGAAATCAGAAGTGAGTTTTAAAGGTCCACTACGAAGAAGGAGATGAAGAAAGATAAAAGAATAAGAGGATTGTGGACTAGGTGAAATGCGAAGGCCCATACTTTCAAAATCAAGTTCACCCTCGAGTCAAAGGCATTGAAGACTGATGATCCTCACATTAAAGAGGGTGGATCTTCCGAAGCAGAACTAGAGGCAGTTATGGTTTGCGATGTGCCAATAAAAGGAAGAAGGGAGCGTAGGAGAAAGGGGAGATCGAGTTATGCACTTTTACACTCGTTTTTGTACTCATACAACATCATTTTGTATACTTATCTTTGCAATTTAATAATATTTTGATCGTTAGATTACAACTTTCACACATTGTCTTCATTCTTTTTTGAGTTGGATCCCGAGATCCATTATCTTAATGATAATTTGTTACTATACCATGTGTAGTGTTGTAGCTTATGCTATGTACTTAGTCAATTACACCATGTGTGATGTGTGTGTAGCTAATGATATTCACTCCTTACTTAATCTTTCTTTAAAAGGAAAGGACATTACTTGAATAACATTACGAATAACTAAATCCCGATTCGTGATTTTAGTTATGATTTTAGCTAAATATAAATATTTTTTCTCTTATAGAAAATATATAATTGAGCGTGATCCTTCTTTGTGTTTTGCTTTTTGCATATTATATAAACCGATAAACCTTGAATGACCTCTTGTGATTTCGATTGAACAAAAGTTATTTATTTTATTTTGATTTTTTTGAATAATTGGAGGTTCTCAAAAAAGATATTTTTGTTATTTAATACATCTACAAATGCTGTTTTTACATTCATTTTTCTAAAGTTTTGCAAGTAAAGACAATATAAATACTTTAAAATTCAACGAAACCAAATTTAAGTTTTAAAAATACTACAATTTCTTTGGATTAAACTCTGAAAATACCACAACATTTAGTTCTTGAAATGGTTTTTTCAAGTTTAAGAAATGTTCTTAATTAGATACATCTTCACATATAAGAACCATTCATAATCATAATACATGTAACAATTGCTTTGGAGTTTCAATATTTTTGTGATATATTTTTTGGGAAACAAAACATAAAATGTAGTATTTTTGAGAATTGCTTTATAACTTTTTTTTTCCTAATATTATAACAAAAAAAAACTTTTTTTCTAATACATAAACACCAAAAACAATTATGATGGAAAGAGACAAATTATCAAAAAATATTTGTAATGGCCAAAATGAATTTCATTACATATTATATATATTTTTGTCTCAAACAATCACCTTTGAACTAACGCAATTTGGTTATCGAACTATCACTTTCGTCTAGAATGACATAAAAAAACTAATATTTTTCAATAACATCAAAGATTCTTCAATGGTCAAGCTTCGGCTTACGAAATGTGTAAGTAAAACAAACGTAACAATAAGATTCTAAGAAAAAAAATCCAAAGCAACTGAAAAATTATATTATTATTACTGTAGTATAAATAATAACACACAAAAGAGAAAAACAATATCAGAAATTTAGTTGTCGCCAGCCGAAACATATAATACAAAACATGATTCTACAACAATTATTTTAAAAAAGTTCAATAACATGCTAACATGTGTGATATTCAAAATTTCACAATAACACACACAAAAGTTTATATTAAACCGTAAAGTAAAAGACACAAAAACAGAACAATGAACAAAGTAAGTGAAAGATAAAGAGAGAGAACAAAACAAAGCATAAACAAAATGTCTAAAAGTTTTTTTTTAACACTAACAATAACAACATCGTTTATATTTTTAATCTTAATACTATTATAAATGATGAACAATCGTACGCTATTTGCAACTCATACAATCCCGGCTCCACAACGCAGTTCTTCTCGTAACACTTGGATCTACGATGAACAGCTTCACAAATACTATTTAGATTTAACCTTTAATAGTCAAAGGGCCATCCACTATAGCCCATATGTGATTGCTGTTGATGTTGTTGTTGTTGATGATGATGATTATTATAGTGGCCTTCTTCTACAGTTGCTACACTGTTTGTGTCTCTGCGGTTTTGTGTTGAGCTCGAGCTAGATGATCGAAATGGCCATAAGTTAGAGAAAAGGTTCCTTCTTCTGTTGTTTTCTCTTCCATTGGTGCTACTCCGTGTAGTTGAAGAAGCTCCTCTTGATGGTAACTCTTTGCGACAAACCGGGCATGAGTTATGCTGAACTAGCCACGGGACGATGCAGTCAGAATGATAGATATGGTTACAAGGCATCTGCTTTGCTTCTGATTTCAATTCGAATTCGTCTTGACAAACCGGGCAGTGAGAGTCTGATGATGACTTGAGATGCTTCTGTGTGATCTTGATTGTTGGCAATGCATCGATTGATGATCTTGGTGCAGGTGGTGGACCTCGATGATGAGTCCCCGATGATATCTGCTCGATTAACTCTTCAAGACCGGGGCCGAAAAAGTAGTCCCCGGCATTGGTGTTACCACGTGTGATACCGATTCCGGTTGAGCCATTAAGGAAAGCTTCAACCGAATTACTATCTCCACCAGCTATTCTAAAAGGAGTTTGGCCACCAAAGATCAATAAAGGAGCTAAGCTTTCGGAACCCGCAGAGCCGATTCTTCCAGTGAATTCTCGGTCATAGCTTCTTTCAGCTAAACGGCTCCTCATAAAAGCTGAGAAAGCTTCCATGAGATCAAAAGTCGAATCACGTTCGACATCCCTATGAGCTCCAAAGGGACTATCGATTTCTTCAACAAATCCTCCTCCACAATAAGGACAGATAGAATCTCGACCTCGAAGCGAAACACCACGTTGACATCTATGACACCAGTGAGTACTTCTTCGACCACTTGACATATCCTCAAACTACTTCTGCCTAAGTTTACAAACTGCAGAGAAAACAAAACTCCTTTTTGCTTGAGGCTTAAGGTAAGCTTGTATTAGTTTATTAAAACCTGCAAAAGCCAAGTAGGAGAACTGATTCACCAACTTCTGCTTAAGTTTGGTAAACCAAAGAGAGGCTTTGAACAATTCAAGCAAATAAAAAACCAAACTTTAAGAACACATGTTTCACTAAATAAGAAACTTCCTCATGTTTTCATCAACACACTAAACCTTTTTAGAACATTCTTTAACTCAAAATACACCAACTACAATCTTAGAATCTACACAAGATCATTAGTTACTCCTTACAACAATGAAGAAAAGCACAATGCAAACGATTCTACACAAATCAACAAATATTTCAGATGAATAATCAAATCAAAACAAGATCAATCAAGAACCCAGATCACGATCAATTCACAAGTGGAAGAAGAAGAAAAACAGAGCAAAAATATCCGCGGGAAAATTGTAAGAAACAAACACAAAAGACAAAACTTTGAGCGAATCTAATCTAATAATCGAAAATCGATCAAGAAATTGATCACAAAAGGCGAGAAATTTTCAAGATTCAAGACAGAGTTTTGCTTTGGTTAAGAAGAAGACAAACTCAAAATCAATTAAACATACCTATTCACATAGATCCAAAGGAAGACGATAGAAGAAAGCTATGGCGAGATTGGGAAGCTGGAGGAAGAAGATGAAGAGGAGAAGAAGAAGAATCTCTCCCTCACACTCTATTGGGTTTTTTTTTTACTGAAGAATAAAAAATTTACAACAGAGGAAAGGAAAAAAAAAAACAAAAGCTCTGCTTCTTGTCTGTGTGTAATTCTGTAAGACTGTATCCTTTAATTCGCACGTGTCACGTGTCTGGTTTTTATTAAAATTACCCCTGACTTTCTCTTTATTCACAGTTCTGCCACTCTGACAGTCGCCGGCTTTTTGTCGCGCTTTCATTGCTTCCGTCGTAACCCATTTATGGGACTGGATGGGCATTTAACCCTAGCTCGAAAACCCTAACCAAACTCGTTTTGAAAAATCCAGATCCGAACGCAAACAAAAAATGTCCGATAGAGTTTAGTTCCACGGTATTTTGGATATCAGGCTTTATCCGAATTTTGCTCGAATCTGAATAGGTAATCTAAAAACTCGAAAGCCCTGACCCGAATCTGGATTTGAAATCCGTAAACACAAAAAAATCTGAAATTCACGACCTGAAACTTGAAAAAACCCGAAAACCTTAGGAAAAACCGGAAAAAAAAACTCAAAAGTTTGGAAAATATCCGAAAAGACTGAAATTCGAAATGAGTATTGAGTGTTACTCGGGTTTCGATAAATTTACTAAAATCAATCTGAACTCGAAAAAACTCGATCCAAATTTTTTTAAAAGTCCTAGCGGATCGTATAGGACGGGAGCTTAGATGTTGAACCCGAACCGAACCCGATTCGAATCCGAACGAGATCCCGAACGCCACCCACCCATTTCTATACTGATTTCTCGAACCTAACTAAAACTAAGAACTGAACCTATTTTAAAATCATGATGATCGGTTCACATCCGCTAACCGAATCCGAGCAGAAATATCCGAGAGTTGTTTTGGTTCGGATTTTATACTCAACCCTAATTTGTATCATATATCGATGAAAATACCCTTCTTAAAAATTAAATTAACCAAACGAATTAAGTTAGTAAATTAATCTAATTGCATTAACCGGTTACAAACTCATACTTGACCGGTTTATATCCATGATCGATTTTGCATCCAACATGATAAAAGTAGAAAGAGATTTATACATCCAACTTTGGAAAATCAATGAATTGATTCGATAGAAATGCATTATGCATATGTTCTTTGAAGTTATTTCCTAAAATAATAGTATTATTAAACTTCATATTTAATACATTGCCATTTCTTAAATTGATAAAATAGTATAATAGAATAAGAGTTTAATTTGTGCTATAAATAAACCAATTAATAATTGAAGTGTTTGTAATCATCATAACAAAAAAAGAAGATGAGTATTGAACCAAAGCAACAACATGGTCTAGTGTTTCCACAACAACAAAATCTTCCTCGTCCGTCTCCATTTGATGAATTGTCATCAATTTTCTATCCTAAACAACAAGAGACATCGAGTGTTGTTAGTGAATCCGACAAAAATCACTCTTACGATTCTAATTTGTTCTTAGAAATGTCGAACAATAGTGGTTCGTTAGAAGAGGTTGTAAAGGAAGGAATGAAAGAAAAAAATTGATCTTTGACATATCTATGGATTCGAGTTGTTTTTGTTTGTTTTGTTATATTTTCCGTTAAAAATAATAAAATGACAAACGCATTAAAATTTCTAAAGAATTTATTTTGTACACAAAAATTTGCATGTTGAAACAAAGTTATATCTTGGTTTGAGATGATTAAACTAGAGACTAATGTAGTTATATGTTAGGGCATCTTTAATGTAAAATTCTATTTTTTCTTCTAAAATAAATTAATCTAAAAATGATGTGTTTTCCTCCTGTCTATTACTTTAAAATGGAGAAATATTTTAAAAATGTAGTGACTCTATTTTTTACTATAAATATAGAGTAATATCTAATTTTATTCGATTTTAGAGTTCAAAATGGAGTGAGGTCGGAGTAAATTCTCCTATAAACCCCATTTTAAAGTAAATTTCGGAGTTTAGAACTTTCCGAAACAAACAAAAATAACCGATACCTAACCATATTTTAAGAGATATTTCTTCAAATACCATTAAAAAGGTTTTGTAGACAATTATACCACATTTCTTGATATGGATAAATACACAATTTTATATAATTTTTTTTCTAAAATACCATAGACACTACAAATAATTTAAATTTTTTTAAAACTAAACTTTGTAGGTTTAAGTTTTGTATTCTTGTTTAGAGTTTAATTTAGAGCGGTCAGAGCTTTACGGTTTAAAGTTTTATGTTTTATAGTATTTTTGAAAAAAAAAAATTTGTGAATAGTATTTTTGGGAAACTTTTTTTTTTTTTGCTTAGTGGCATTTTAAAAATTGTTTGTATTTTAATATGTTTTCTATTGATTCAATCTTTGTATATGATTATGAACAAAAAAAAATTTGTGACCAAAATTTGTGACTAAAATTGAATCAAAATGGAAAAAACCGATATAAATACTTTTTAAAGGTTCGCCTATGCGGCTACCGAAATTCGATTATGCAAAATCACATTATCCCGCATATTTAGCTAGATACTAATTTTTTTAAAACACTTATTTGGCTAGTTTAGCAAAGAAATTACTAACTTTTTTCTTTTGAAAAGGTATGATTTTTTTTTCTTAAGATTCTTATCCTTTAATTTTTGGGCAATTTTCAAATATAGCACACTTTCTCATTTTTTGGACACATTTAGCATGTGGCTTTGGATTTTCCACGTGTAGCATTTTTAAAATGTTAGAATGACCATTTTACCTCTGACCATTTTTAAAATATGGCTTAGGATTCTCATTTTTCCTACCCCTAAACACTAAACATCTAAACACTAAACTCTAAACCCTAAAATCCTAAACCCTAAACCCTAAACCCTAAACTCTAAACCCAAAATTAGACATGGACATTTTCGGTATACCGTGTGTTAAATATGCTATGGTTAGAAATTTTGGGCTTATATGCTACATGTGGCGAAAAAACACAAAAGTGTGCTATCTAAGGGAATTTCTCTTAATTTTTTTACTTAAAATTATTATCCTTTAACTTTTTTACGTAAAAGAAAAGAAACAACTATAAAAACTATTCATGGGAAATGTTTTGTTGTTTGCTGGTGAGGAAGATCGAAGACGATGTGCGAGAAAGCAAAAGTGATAGTGAGAATGCTCCAAGGCTGCAACAGCATGAACAAGCTTCGTAAGATTCATTCTCATGTCATCATCAATGGTCTCCAACACAATCCTTCCATCTTTGATAATCTCCTCCGCTTCTGCGCCGTCTCCGTCACCGGCTCTTTATCTTACGCTCTGCTTCTCTTCCACCGTTTCGATTCTGAATCCGATCCATCAACGTCGGCTTGGAACTACCTTATCCGTGGCTTCTCCATATCTACTTCTCCTCTTACTTCCCTTCTCTTCTATAATCGAATGCTTCTATCCTCTGTTTCACGCCCTGATATCTTCACTTTCAGTTTTGCACTAAAAGCTTGTGAGAGGCTACGCTCGATTCGGAAATGTTTGGAGCTTCACGGTTCGATTATACGATCTGGGTTTCCTGCGAATGCTATTGTTTCGACTAGTCTCGTTCGTTGCTACTCTGCAAATGGAAGTATAGAGACTGCCTCCAAAGTGTTCGACGAAATGCCTGTGAGAGATTTGGTTTCTTGGAACGCGATGATCTCTTGCTTTTCTCATGCTGGTTTGCATAATCAGGCGTTGGGTATGTACAAACGAATGGAAAAGGAAGGCCTTTGCATTGACGCTTACACGTTAGTTGCTTTGTTGTCATCTTGTGCTCACGTTAGTGCTTTGAATATGGGCGTTATGCTACATAAGATAGCATGTGACATTCACTGCGAGAGTAGTGTCTTTGTGAGTAATGCTCTTATCGATATGTATGCAAAATGTGGTAGCCTTGAAAATGCTGTTAGTGTCTTCAATGGGATGCGAAAGAGAGATGTGTTAACTTGGAATTCGATGATTATTGGGTATGGAGTTCATGGGCATGGCGTAGAGGCCATTTCGTTCTTCGGAAAGATGGTGAGTTCTGGGGTTAGACCCAATGCCATCACATTCCTTGGATTGTTGTTAGGTTGTAGTCATCAAGGTTTAGTTAGAGAAGGAGTTGAGCATTTTGAAATGATGAGTTCGCAGTTTCAGTTGAGCCCGAACATCAAACACTATGGATGCATGGTGGATCTTTATGGACGAGCAGGTCAGTTCGATAAGGCGGTTGAGATGATACACGCATCTTCCTGCCATGAAGATCCTGTACTGTGGAGAACCCTGCTTGGCTCCTGCAAAATCCACAGTAATTTGGAATTAGGAGAAGTAGCCATGAAGAAATTGATGCAGCTCGAAGCTTTCAATGCAGGGGATTACGTGCTTATGACTTCGATATATTCTGCAGCGAAAGACTCTCAAGGATTTGCTAGCATGAGAAAGCTAATAAGAAGCCACGATTTACGAACAATACCAGGCTGGAGTTGGATTGAGATAGGTGATCAAGTTCACAGATTTGTAGTTGATGATAAAACGCATCCAGAGTCTGAACTTATTTACTCAGAACTACAGGAAGTAATGCGGCGTGCGATTCTATCTGGTTACAAGCCAGAGGACTCAAACATAGCTGCTCCTATGCTCTCCGATCGGTGTTTAGGAACTGCAGATACGGTTCACAGTGAAAAACTGGCCATTGCATTTGGATTGATGACAACACCTGCAGGAACAACTCTCCGGATAACAAAGAATCTTAGAGTTTGCAGAGATTGTCATTCTTTTACAAAATGTGTATCAAAAGCATTCAATCGGGAAATTATTGTAAGGGATAGAGTTCGATTTCATCACTTTGCAGGTGGTCTTTGTTCTTGCAATGACTACTGGTGACAACACTGTTCTCGATCAGTCTTAAAAGGTTCGACATTTGGACATTGGACCTGAAACCGGATTTCGTATTCTGAAATTACCGTAACAGAGGAGGCGTCCTCTTCTTCTTCTTCCCAGACAGAGAGCTGAAGCTCCACTCGCCGACGATATTTGATTGAGTTCGATTGCTTGCCAGGAAAGACGGAGCTGGGTAGTAGCTGTACCAAGGTTGGTCGTAGATGAATGGTGAAGCCCGCAGAAATGAGCCAGAACAATCGAGTCTTCGGACCACGATTTTCTCGTGGATAGGATGCAGATGGCTAAACAGGTTCTTGGCCTTGAACTCTGATGCTAATGTTGGTCAAGCTCTTCATTGGTTTCTCTTCCTCCATGAATCAGAGTTATAAATCTGGAAAAGAATCTAAGACTAGAGATTTGATTCTTGTTAGATAAGGAAAAGAAACAAGCATAGTATTCCAGAAAGAAAAATACTCAATTATCCTCTTCATATCAATCTCACAGCATAGATCAAAGGTTTTGCATTACAATCACTGAAAGACAATGTCCCAAGCAATTTCATTATTTATCAAGACAGTAGAAGACAGGAGCAAATCCGAGCGTCCTGAACACGACAAGCCACGAGCGGTTGATATTTCTTAGCCAGGAGGCCAGTTCATTTGGCGTCCTCCAATGAGATGAACATGAATGTGATACACTGATTGACCTACAAAACCACACAAGAACGCGAGAAGCATCATTAACGATTTCCCTTTGCTTTTTTTTCATGTGTTGAATTGTGAACCAAGCTAAATAGAACTATATAGTAACAATACATACATCCTTGTGGACCATCATTAATTACAATTCTGAACCCCTCTTCTAAGCCTTCTTGTTTCGCTACGAGCTTAGCAGTGTAGAGAAGGCGTCCCAAGATGTCGATGTGCCTCTCCTCGGCCTGCAGTAGCAGAACAATAACCCATTAGTCTTTTCTTTACAAAATTGATGGAATTGTGTTCAATCTTTAGATGTTTAAGTGAATCAGGTTACCTTAGAGAGGCCAGTTAAGCCATCTTTCACTTTTGGAATGAGGAGGATGTGAACAGGACCCTGAGGCGTTATGTCCCTAAATGCTAAGACCTGCAAAATGTTTTGAGAAAGCATTTACATCTACAGTGGTAAGTTCATCCAAAATTTTGAAACCATGGCCAAACGTAAGATCCAAACAGTATAAAGTAAATACATCTAGCTTCGCAGAATAGAGAGTTGAATGAGCTAGATAGACGGATATTGAAAACAAACACAAGATACTTAAAAGAGACAATCTATTACTGATCCTTGCTAAAACCTTAGACTACACTAGTAGTAAAAGATCTAAATAAAGGGAGCTTTTGCAAAACCATATTACATTCAAGAAGAGATCATCTTTCACTCGAAATGCATTAGCATAGAAATATTGATATCCATTTTCACAGTGCTTCGGATTGCAGCTAATTTAGGCTTTATACTAGATCTGGATATTGCAAGCACAACATCGGAGAAAGCATATACCTTGTCATCCTCATAAACCACTGTGGATGGAATCTCTTTACTAATGATCTTATCAAATCTGCAAGTTCCAACCACAAACTATATGAATGCTAAATATCAAATCTTCCAACGAGAAAGAAAATGTGTAGTCCCTCAAATAAATCTTGAAGGTTCCATCTGAGAGCAGAGAAAGAATCTAAATGACTTCTGCAAAACAGTTTCTTTAACTCTTTATATGCAACACCAAACAATGATCAGTCTCTACTCAAATCAAAAGTTTTTTCCACAACTACAATCACAGAGTAAAAAGCTTTCAAATTTCGCCAGATTAAACAAAAGGGTATCTCAATTTTTCCATAAAAGCACGAAATTTACAACAACAAAACACTTTTTCGCAGCGATTAATCGGATATGGATCGTGGAATCAAATCCAAAATCGAGCAGGAGAAGAAGGGGAAAAACAAAAGAGAAGAGACAGATCGAAACGGCGATCGTAAAAGTTTATTTACATGGTGGGAGAATCGGAAGGAGTGGCGGCTAAAGCAGCTTCTTTCTCGGAAGCCATGACGGCGGAGACGGGTGAGAAATGAGAAGAGAGAATCGCAACACGGTGGTTCATTAAGGACATGAACCTCTCCAAAATAGTTAAGGGTCTCACCATTTTATTATTATTAAAAAAAAAAAAATAATTTTGGCCAATCACGTATCCGTGAATAGTTAAGGATCAATCTTTAAGTAAGGTATTTAAGGATTTCTCTCTCCAAAAATCTTTAACTATTTACGGATGGAACCCGTAAATAGTTAATGATTTTTGGGTTAAAGATTGAAGGATGGAGATGCTCTAACCAAATTAAAACAAAAAAAAACTAAAACTATTTTCTTTTTAAAATTAATTTTCCAGCCAATGATATTCTGCCACGTCATAAGCTTAGTTTTTTGATCAAGTTATGTGTTTACTGCTCACATAAAGCCCACCAAATATGGATATATGGATATGTTAGACCACCTCCATTGTAGAACTTTTAAGAGGTTCTTAGCTATTTTACGCGGGTCGTACGTAAGAGTTGGTTCTTAAATCATCTAAACAATAGGTGTCTCTTGTACTGTTTACGCCGGCCCCACGACACGTGACGGCTTGCGATTGGTCAGAATTAATTTTTTTTTTAAAATCTTAAGAGCTTTTGGGAGTTTCTACAATGGAACTGCCTATAGTGTTACCTGCTTTGTGAATCTTTTTAGGGTTCGAAACGAACAAACACAAAATGTATTTGGAAAGCCTTATCTTAAGTGATGAAGAGTTTATACCAAAACAACTAGAATTATCGAGGAGGTCAAGAGTTCGAGTTCGAAAGGAACCGATTCGTCAAAAACGAATATTTTTCCAATATGCCATAATCTTAGTGGTGTAAAAACGCTTGAATCCTTTCGAAGATGGAAATTTTACATAATTTTGATAATATTTCGATACAGAAGTCTTGACCAATATTTTTCTCTAATATGTCTAGACCAGCTTGTTTTCGCAATCTTTTGGACGGATACAGAACTATGTCGACAAATTTAACCGATCTATCCATTGTCATGAAAAAAATCTCTTCAACACATAAATGCGGTTTTTCTGTTAACAAATAAGCAATCGAAATGAGTATTAACTCTTAGATGAACTAGAAATTAGAAAAGGAAACTAATAAATCTTCTTAGACAATAAGAAAAAGCCAAACAAAAGAAGACAACAGATAAAGAAGAAAAGTGATGGGGAATAGGTTTGGTATATGAAGAGCTCATGGGACTCCATGGAGCCCCCAAACATAATAATGCTTAGAGCTAATTATAGTTATTAATATTGATGACAAGTCATCTTTAAGGCACAAGATAGAATTATTATTGAACAACATACTTAAGAATTAGTTTTCTTTATAACCACAAGGTTTATAGTTTATGAATCCCTAATCTCTTTAAGACGAAGTTAAACCAAGTAAAATATTCGTTTTTAATGAATCAACTACAACCGTGATCTCTTCTTTTAATAGCTTTTAATAAAAGTTAAGTAAAAAATTATATTTACAACTCAACAAATTAATGTTATATATAATTTGATTGATATTTAATCAAAGTCAAATGCCTCTTTCATTATGGTACTCTCTTGTTATACCACAAGCAGAAAGTAAAAGTGCGATTATGATGTTTGAACAAGCTCATGTTAACGTGACTTGAATACATCACATGCCTTGCTTTAGCCTTTTTTGGCACTTTAGTAAAAATAGAATATAGTATATAGTAGAATATAGAATATAGTATTAAATTATTGAGATTTAATTAAATAAATTATCTAAAAATCATCATTTTTATTGATTCTAGATAACCCCACTCTACTTGTCTTAATAATGATTTTGTCTAATTCTTTCTTTGTTTTTTCCTTTATTTCTAAACATGATAATATGTGTGTGATAAGTTATTGAATTAATTAACATGGTCCACGAAATTTTAATTTATTCGTTCTTAATACTACATTGAGATATGTATATTTTAGCAAAATCATTAATGCAGAAGTTGTTATTAAGCCACCAAATAAACTACCGATTGATATGCTAAACCAATTTAATGAAAAATCTCATAATCAACTCACAATTTTGTACAAAGTAGTTGGTGGTCTAGTGATTTTAAGAATGAATAATTTCAATTACTAACTCTATTTAATAAGAGTGAACTACACTTTAAAATATGATATTATCATGTTTTAAAATGATATTATGAAAGAGACATAATGTAATTCGAAATCGACTATAACTTCCATTATAGTATTGGTTATATTGCAGTTGATTGCTCCCCTACGAGAAAACTAGTTGAGTTTTGACATTTCAACTAATAGATTATAGATAGATTCCACCAAATGTATTACTCATGACTACACACCAGATGTTAAAAAGTATCATGCTATACTAATATCCTCCAAAATATTTGCAATAACGTTCGTAACTCTTTTTTTCTCTCGATTATATATAACACAAAGTTCGTAGTTTTAGATTTGCTTTTCTTATTGATTAGTTATTCTAAATCTAGGTATGGACTTGCATGTAAAGTTTTGCTAAGAGGACGTGACTAAAACATCCCATGCAACCTATTAATTGTACATGGTTAAACAAACTAAGTTTTTTTTTTGTTAACTAAGAGATTCAGAGTCTTTGAGCCCCTAATCTTCTTACGAATACTTTAGGTCATATCAAGTAAGATACTCATTTATGGCGAACCAACCACTCCCAACACTTCGTTGGTAAAAACTAAGGTTTTCGAGTCATTGAAAAACCGAAAATGTATCATATCAGGGAATTCACGGTTCGTGGACCTTTAATGCTTCTAAAACGGGATGATATCATATAAAATACTCGTCTTTTAAAAGTTAATCTCTCACAACGCAACTCGTGAGATTCTATGTCAATAAAGAGACTTTATCGGTGGACCAACACTTGGTTACGGTCTTTTTTTACGTTGAAGTATTAGGCTTCTTAAGATTCTTTGCTTAAAGTGCAAAAGAATTAACCAGAGGGATTAATGATAATAATAATGGTGGTTAAAGAATCATAATTAGATCCACACCAAAGCTAACAACAACAAAAAAAAACACATAGGAAAAAAGAAGAAAAGAGAGAAAATCCATGGAGTCAAGTGTAATGGGCCCACTACAACGAATAATTCTCACTCGCGCCAGAGCGTGTGTTACAAACGCAGTGAAACCGCGCGTCGTTACTTTTCCTATTTTATAAAACAAAAACTAAAGGAACCAAAACATTGTCAACAAAATAATCGTTTCTTCTTCTTTTTTTGCACTCTTTGGGTTCTAACGATGATGGCGTGAGAGAGAGATAAAGAGAGAAAGAGAAAGAGAAAGAGAGAGAGAGAGTCAGAGAGAGAGAGAGAGAGAGAGAGAGCGAGCGAGAGAGAGAGAGAGTCATAGAGAGAGAGAGAGGAGCAAAAGTGTATCTTTTTCTTCTTCTTCTCTGCATTTCCATTTATCATGTCGTCTTTGACGCTTTTGTAAAAGTTAAAAAAGAAGAAAAAAAAAGATACCCAACGACGAAGACTAGACAGAGAGATAAAGAGAGACTCGGACACTCACTTCTCTTTATTCTTCTTCTTCTTCTTCTTATCCTGAGATTCTCTGTTTCTGTGTATTCACTCTTCAAGATCTCTGTAAGTTCTTGTCTTTCTTCTTGATTCCAACTTCACATTTCTCCTTTCGTTGTATCATGTTTCATAATCTAGATGTTTTGGTTACATAAGTTCGAAAATTCTTCATTTTTAATCTTCTCTTTTTTTTAGTTCCCACTAGCTTTTAATGCTCTGTTTCTTCATTTTAATGCTCTGTTTCTAACTCAGATCAAAGTTAAACTTTTTTGTTTAAAAAGATCAAAGTATTGATCCGTAACTAGTTTCACTTAAAGGGCTTTCAAAAGTTTCAACCTTTAGTGCTAATTCTCTGAGAATGTTGAAAATCATTTTAATGGTGTTCTTGATTTGTTTCTTTGTTTGATAAAAACAGATAAAGAAAATGACGAAAGTGTGTCCTGAAATCGAAGAAGAGACATTATCTGAATCCGTTGTTACGGTATCATTAGATGTAAGCTTTGCTTCTAATCATTTTCCAACATACAAATTAGGACCTAACAATGAGATAGTAGAGGAACCAAAAGAAGATGATAAAGGTCCCTCAGTTAAAGAAACAGTCGAAAAAGAAACCGAGAAGTTATCTGATCAGCATAAGCGGCTTTCGGTTCGTGATCTCGCTAGTAAATTCGACAAGAATCTTGCTCAAGCTGTTAGTTTAGCTGATGAGGTTTTGTACAAAAACTTTATCTCTCTCTTATGATCATTTCTTATCACATTTTGTGTTGAGAATCTCTGTTTTGTTAAGGCAAAGTTAAGAGAGGTGGCTTCTTTAGAAGGACATGTTATGCTGAAGAAGCTAAGAGATGCTTTAGAATACATGAGAGGACGCATGGATGGACAAAACAAAGAAGATGTTGAGAAAGCTATCTCCATGGTTAAGCAAAATTGTTTTACTTGTTTCTTCTTCTTTGTTACATTTCGAAGCTCATGTTTTGATGTGGCTTGGTTCGATAGGTTGAAGCTTTAGCTGTTAAGTTAACTCAGAATGAAGGCGAACTAATTCAAGAAAAGTTCGAAGTGAAGAAGCTAGGGAACTTCCTTAAACAGGTACTTAGAATTTAAGATTGATATTGATGCAAGGAAGCTCAATAATGTTACTTTCTTGATGATGATAGGCTTCAGAAGATGCAAAGAAACTTGTAAATCAGGAAAACTCTTTCGCTTGTGCTGAGATCGAGAGTGCAAGGGCCGTTGTGTTGAGACTTGGAGAGGCATTTGAAGAACAAGAACGGAGTTTTGAAGCTTCCCGAGCTCAAGGGCCGGTTAGTATTGTTATATAGTCCAGATTCATAGTTTTTTGAATGTTATGTTTAGATATAGAAACAAGTAAAGTGTTCAAGTCAATTCATAGGATGTGGAGAAATTGGTTGGAGAGATTCAAGAAGCTAGGCAAATCAAACGGATGCATCACCCAACAAAGGTGATGGGAATGCAACACGAGCTTCACGGTTTAAGGAATCGAATCCAAGAGAAGTATATGAACTCTGTTAAGCTTCATAAAGAGGTAATGTTTTTGAGTTTTCAACATATTTGCTCTGTAAGTTTTTGTTGCTAGAGTTGGTCTTTGCTCACTTCTTTGTTCTTGTCTTTATCAACAACCATCAAACATCTCAAGATTGCAATAATCAAGAGAGCTGAGGAATCCAAGTCTTGTCCATTTGTTCTAGAAGGAACACAATGTCTCGGTTCTTGCTTAAGAATCCGCGGCTTTTCAGACAATGTTCTTGATCTTTCTAACTGTTCGATCCAGTGGTATCGTGCAGCTTGTGAAACTAGTCGAAGAGAAGCTATATCCGGTATTTGCTTATAGCTCTTTGCTTCATCATCTGGTTTTGACTAAATGAGATGGTTTAAGCAATTGATATTTTGCACTTTAGGCGCCAATCAGTCGATATACGCTCCAGAACCGTTTGATGTTGGAAGGATCTTACAGGCAGACATTCTTTCAAACGGACAAAAAATCACGGTTACAACCGATGGTCCGATTGATCCTGGTTAGTACTATGAAAAACTATAGACTATACAAGTATTTCAAGTGGACAATAACTGAATGTTTTGGCTTATTGAATTGTAGATTCTGGTCTACAATCGCGCGTAGAGTCTCTAATGAGAAAATCCAACAGCGAATTCAACGTATGTTTCAAGATTTTTCAAGAACTTCTTCTGGCTCATGTTCTGATACATTTGAACATTTTGGAACTCTTCTTCAGGTGGTTATATCACAAATGAATAGTCAAGACTATGCTTCTCGGTCTCATGTCTTTACCGTTGGAAAAACGAGGATAAAACTGTCTCGAGGATGGATCACAAAGGCGAGAGAAATATATTCGACATCTATGCAGGTATCTAGAGAGTTTTGCTTCATATTCTATCTCACAGAAACATCTCTATAACATTCAATGAAAACTTTTTGGTATATAAATTGTTCAGCTTTGTGGAGTTAGAGGCAACATAAAGACTCCTACAAAGGCGTTGTTCTGGCAACCGAGAAAGAGTCTAACTTTCATACTAACCTTTGAGTCAGAACAAGAACGTAACACAGCTATAGTCCTTGCTCGGAAATACGCTTTCGATTGCAATGTAAGCCAGAAAAACTAACCGTAAATGTTCAATCTTTCTGTTTAAAAAGGCTATTCTCGGACTCTAAAAGTCACTGCGGTTTTACAATTTTTACGGTTTTCAAACTGATGCAGGTAACTCTGCTTGGCCCTGATGATTAAGTGAAGATCAACAATGTCACTAACAAACCGCTTGATTTTTTTTCCCCGACGCCGGATTTTCTTGTTCTGTGTGTTGTGTGTGACTGCTTTTTTCGGGTTTTTTCCGCACTGGTTCAAAGAAGGAAGGTGCAAGTTTGGATTCTCCATTGATCATCCAATGTTTGCTGCATAGTTTTATCATAAAGCAGCATCATATTTCAGTTTGATTGTGGTTTGGCTAAATGTCATTTCTTATTTGTTTGGTTGGGTTTGTTTTGATTGATTTCTACTTTGCTTTTTGTGCAATTCAAGACACAACATTGTTGTTTGTTAATGAGCTTTTTGAGTGTGAGATCAAAACACAATGGTCACTAAAACATCTAACTAATTAAAAGAAGCTATTTCTAGCCTCCTAGCATATCCACCTCACCAATTTCTCAATTCTCTTAGAGACTGCCACGTAAACAAACT
>OVAN01003489.1:0-28912 GCA_900406275.1 Anastatica hierochuntica
ATATTTTCGCCTCAAGGTAATATTTTTTCTTTAAGATGTATTTTATGATTTTTATCAAAAGAACAGTTGCCATATCCCGGGACTATAATTTTTTAGTCTCGGGACATGATTTTTTTTATCGTCTCAATTATTATTATTGCTATTACAAAATTTGAAAAACAACTACAATAACAATACTTCATCGAATAACTCTTTCTGTTCTATCTACTAATATGACGAACCGTCCTCGCTTACATCACAGTGAAGACTTCCTATAAGTCTGCCTCAAATAATCTGCAATAAATTGCGCATCTTCAAAGAATCGATCTACGATCTCCTGGTGTAGAAGCATTAATTAACCCTTAATCATCAACCACTAGATCAAGGGGACTTCCACATACTATATTAATTAGAGAGTATATTTTTGAAACTAACATTTATTTTTTGTCAGTTTACTTCGAATACGATTGAAAAGATTAGATAATTGTCCACACAAAGTTGCGATTTATTTTTATTTTTAATTTTAATTTTAATAACTATTACATGATTAAAATACGTATATAAGAAGAGTATATATAATTTAGTTAAATACATTAACAATATCATTTTTATGTCGTCGTCGTCGATCCATAATATATTTTCTCCTATTTATTGTACGTTTTATAGTGACCAAAAACTTTATTTTAATTCAAACTAAAACTACGAATATTTGAAATCTCTAACTATTTTTTGATCTTTCTAATCTAATTTTATAAAAAACGAGTTCTATCTAAATTGAGAATTTTGAATTATATTTCGAAGGAATTGACAATGCAAATAAATATTAATTAATTATGTTTCAAAACTGTCGATCTAATCACTATATACAAAAAACTAATAAAGGTGAAAAAACATCTCGAACAATATTTAGTTAAAATAGTTAACTTTTAGGGGATTCATTGAAATTAGTATTTGATGAGATTTGATTTTTAATGAGTTTTTAATATATTTTGATGCATTAGGGAAGTAATTATAATTTTTTTAGAAATTCTCTGTAGTTCCATTTAAAGCTATGTGATTTGATGTTTGAGTCTTTGTATTTTTAACAAAAAAATTCCACTAAAAACCTTAAATCACTTAAATTCATTACTTAAAATATTTCCAATAACATGGATTTGAAGATACGTTTTAAAATCATCATTTCAATAACAGTGAATTTTTTAAGACATTTTAAAAATTTTGTTTCAATAACATGGAATTTCAGGTTTGAATATAAATCACTTCAAATCATTGTTTGAATACACCCTCCTTAATTTGAAAAATAAAGAGTCCAAACAAAAAACTCGGAATCATTTTTTTTACACACGTAGTACCAATTGATGAACCGTACATGTTAATCTATAACACTTTAGTTAGGTTTAATAAATAAAACCCATACATTTACACATAATCAATATAGTGTCACTTATATATTAGTGTTTTGGTGATTTTGGGGTTTTGGGTTTTAATTCATTAATAGATTTTAAAAATCGAATATTTGGGCTATGAATTTACGAGTATGATATTTTGCTATGGATTTGCTACCAATTTGCGATGGATTTTTGACGCGATTATCCCTAGCAATAAGGTAGTTACTTTCGTTTAATATGTGGTTAAAAATTAGGTAACCCTCACAAATGCCTCGCAAATTTGCGACGAAATTGTAACGTCTTTGATTGCGTTGCAAACTTGCGTGTGATTTTCAAAGCTTTCTAAAATCAAAGTAAACGTCTCTCAAATCCCTCGCAAAATTGCGAGGAACATGCTCCATCGCAAATTTGCAAAGGATTTGCTAAGATTTTTTGGCATCGAAAATTTGCGAGGGGAAAAAATCCTCCCTCGCAAATCAGCTGTTTTCTTGTAGTGCCTCGTCTAAATCTTTTTGATATATTTCCCGATTTTGACAAGGCCTTCATGTCATTTATCCATCTTTTAACTCACATTCCGAGTCTTGGTTGAGTTTAAACTCCCCTAAACATCTGATCTCTCACTAGATCATGGCAAAGTCTCACTTCGAGTTTCCCTTAAGGCTAAGATGAACTTTAATTCAGTCCTTCAAAGATGATCCTTGATTTGATCTTGATCCTTCAATTTTGACCTTGATCCGGATAAATGACTCATGGTCTGTCCACGATCGAGTAGATAACTAGGCCATGGTCCATCCATAGGCAAATCTAGAGTTCATACTCACCCCCTTATATAATATTAGTGACATTTTTGTGATTTGCCACCAACATACATTTTTCATGTCTAAGGAGTCGTTGAACCTTTTCTGATTCTGTTTTTTATTCTTTAGCTAGTTATTCCTTGGTCATTGGCTTGGTCAGGACATAACTTAGGCAATACAAATTGACCCCTCTCCAGCTGTGGGAGAGGGATGTTACATCACATGGTTGACAGAAGGTGTGTTTGTCGAAGGCACGAGATCGAATTTTCCAGCAAAAAGACGAAATTAAGATGCGTAAAGAGTCGCTTAGATCAATTAATCAACAAATGATGAGCAAACGTACTCATGGTTCAACCATATCAAATTTATAATTAAAGAATACACATAACGAGGAGATGCAGAAGCTTGAAAACGAATTCATGGCATCAAATGAAAGGGTGAAACGCTTGCTCACAGCTTCTTGTCATAGATTTTCCCAAAAGTATGAGAATTGAGAGAAGAGGAGAAGAGAAACTTTAGGGTTTTTGATTTAGAAATCGATATAGAATTGGGACTAGATTATATAGTTCAAGTTTCTAAAAATAAAAAAATGAAACTTAGAGTATTAAAGTGACAACCAAAAATAGTTGATGTATTAAAAAAGGAGCTAAAATAATTTGTGTATTTTTTTAGCAAAAAAAAGTTGGTAAATTTTTCAAGAAATTTCTCGGTCTTTTATTATTAGTTAAACGCACGTGTTACTACCGTATATAGGATGAAACTTCATGCTATGTTTGTGATTTTGAAATTTTTATCTAGAATCTAAGACATATATAATGACTCGCGATTCTAGATATATCCATGATAGAAGACAAATTTTCATTTTCTGTTTGAGATTTTGAACCTATATTCTAGAATTTAGGGTGTTGTGACTTGTGAGCATGAGTTATTCGTTCTTTATCGTTGATACGTACATATTTTCATTGGCTTCGTCTCTCCATGTTCCGATTTGTTTATCAATGGCCTGAAGAACCATGGTTTGTTTAACATCGAGATATGGAAGTACTCTCTCACTATTAGCCCAGCTTTGTTTAGCATCATTTATTTTATTTTTTTCATAATTTCATTGCATGACTATGTAGAACCATGGTGAAATCAATGGTTTGTTAAAGGCAAAAGTTAATGAAATATTTGAATAAGCTGAAATAATAGTGAGTCAATTTGAGATTTTTTTTTGTCGAAAGGTCAATTTGAGATTAAACTTTCCTTTTTTGTAGTTGCTACATGATAATATATCTCTCTGTCTTTTCATTTTAACCGTCTTTTTTGCCACACAGGTTCTAGAAAAGGCTGAAGTAGACGTGACGAAAATGACTTAAATCATTAGCCGGGAAGATTTCGTGCAAACTTATTTGAAGTGTTAAGTTACATGGACTTCCAACTAAAAATCAATTGGCAATGAGTGGATTGGCCTATGTCCCTTACATACTACTTAAAATCCTTTTCAACAAAAGATGTGAGATATTTATCGCTAATACGCCCCCTAGATATGATGGCTCTCTTGACCAGAGATCTTGGTATGTTTGTGTATAGATCGATGGTCCAATTTTGGGTTAGATCGCTTTGGTCGGATTGGACTATGTAGATCGAGTTTTGATACCATGTTAAGTTACATGGACTTACAACTCAAAACCTATTAGTGATGAGTGAAGAGGCCTATATAAGTGATATATTATTTAGAATTCCTTACAACTTCTGATGTGTAATATTTATCCGTAATATGAAAAACGGAAAGGTACATTGATTGGTTTTTCAATTTAAAAATAATTAAGGACACTAATAGTCTCCTTTTTTTGTAGATGATCCAGCAGCTCAAGATTTCAATCCCACTTATTGCAAGAAGTGAAGAACATATCACCCATTGGAAGACAGCGCTGGATGCTTGCGAGACAAGAGTGAAGAACATGGAAGAGAAAAATTGATCCTACACCAAATGTAACTACTACTTGTCTTTTTAACCTATAACATTTACAGTCTTAAAATGTTTCTAAAGACATAACGTATTGACTTTCACAATTGTATACAAAACTAGAGGAGAAATATCAAGCCATGGAGGCCCTTAACATGAATACATAGTCATGCTTATTGTTTGATGTAATACTTTTCTTGCGAAATTCCAAATTTTAAAGCAAAAGCATCCCCAAACTTATACCATAAAGGGCATTCTCCAAAGGTTGAACTTAAAGAAGGTGCCATTTTAGTAGTCTAAAACAAAATTATTCAAAGCATAATTTTATTAATCAAAATTTAGTGTATTATTATACATATTTTTACTTGAACATAAAAAAGACAAAGAAAAATTGAATTGGCAAATATAACTTTTAATTAGAAAGTTTAAAATCTAGTTATGAACAAATATATATATATATCTCTATCATCTTCGATAACATAATTTTTTTATCTTAATAAGTTTTTCCTTGAAAATTCAACTAAAGAAACATAATTTTATGAACATAGCTTTCTGTCAAATGGGAAAGAAGAGGAATGATTTGACCAAAAAAGCATGAAAATTATGGAGGTAAGCATACATATTGTCGAACCATAAACTTCTCAAAAATATGGCATTCGCAAAATTCACTCTACCACTATACCAATACAAGATTTATACATGTGACCTCAATTACTTAATACTTTTTTTGGTATAAGATTTACTTAATAGTTATTTTGTGGCCTAAAACTAATGCTTTATGAAATATTAAAGAACCGGCTTTGAGTTCGGTCACGGCATGTTAGTAGCCACCAAAAAGCTAAACTCCAACCAAGGCATACCAAACTGCTAGAAGGCAAGGGTTGGCTCCATCAAAGAGTGCTCTAATTGCGAGAATCGCCACAAAACAGAACATGAATTTAGTAGAAACATCAAGTGTACATAGAAAGAAGAGAGGGTACGAGCCATGGAGAAAGCAAAGAGATAAAAGAAGCTAAGTGTAGATTGGAAATTGATCATTGTAGGAGGCGTGGCTTTGGCTTGTAAGTTATTGGCAAAGCGTTAATGGTTACAACTGGGCATAGATACGTGCTCATGTGTGAAATTTTTTGTAACGTCCTCAAATCGTCCAATTCGTGTGTTATGACACCCATTTCCGGGCCCGCGGATCTAGTCTGTTCAACGGTCGGGATCGCTATTTCAAGGAGACTTTAAAATCATGATTCACTGTCTTTGCAATCACCATACGATCTTTCCCCGTGTTTCATCTTCGCTTGCACGATTCTAAAAACTCATTTTCCGGAAGGTCACTCATCCTAGTGCTACTCGAGCACTAACACGCTTAACTGTGGAGTTTTCTCAGGACAAATGACTGAAAAGATAAGTGCACTTTGGCGTCATACGTCGTCAAATCAATCCTTATAAGCTCTCCTCACACACCATTATAACTCTATAAACTAGAGTCTCATATCTTTGTCCATATTTATCTCTACCACTAGAGAGATCCATAATTCTTTAAAGGATTTTTCCGATTTGAAAAATGCATAATGATATAATACAAATTTACTAGAAAAACTAATCAAAAACATATATTGTTATATACGTCATTAATGTAGCAAATGAAGTCCTAGTTATATATTCCTAATCATCAACTAAACCTTGCTTTATCAATCATGAAAATCTAAAGCCTAACTTATTTCTTGAGAATGTTGACAAAAAAAGGAAGTTATTTCTTGAGATTAAAGTCATAAACTTCGCAGCTCCAACCATATCTCTTTGCTTTGAAATGAAGTTTCTTCCGGTTCTTAAAGCAATTAACACTTTTTTAGTCACACTAAAATTGAGTTTTAAGTTAGAAATTCTAAACTTTGTCTAAATTTTTTTTTGATAAACGGTTTTCGTTTTTATCGATTTTTTGATTTTTGACAGACGATACATAAGATACTAGTAGCGGAGAAAAACTAGAAAGAAAACTAAACTAGAAACCTAAAACAAACAAACTGCAACTAACAAAAAACCTTAAACGGGAGAATGTTGAAGATTACAATCTCGAGTCAAACAATCCGGTTTCAATTTTTAATCCTATCGGTTTAGCTACTCTACCAACCCGACGCATTTCGCCTGAAGATATATAATATCGCCGGATCCGATAATATCAACCTTGTCTAACATTGAATATTCCGATTTACTTTCTTACATAAAAGATAGCATTCTTAAAATTCCCAAAATATATTTCTATGTACTCAACATAACAATTAAGGAAATGATTTTAATTTTATTCCTCTTGGTTGACACAAAATGGATAAATATAAAACATTTTTACTCTTTCTTATCTGCAAGCGATCATGAACTTCAAAAACGACGTCGTATTCGTAAACGCATTTCGTCGTATTTTTTTTGTTATATAAAAAAACGCATTGTAGCAATTCGCCCCTTTTCTCATATCTCCGGCAAACTTTCATCTGAAGAGCCTCTCTGGAGAAGATGAAGAAGACGAAAGGAAGTAGCTTTCGATTCTACGCAACACTCTTCCTCTCTTTCATCTCTTACTCAACCGCCTTCTATCTCCCTGGAGTCGCTCCTCGTGATTTTCTCAAGGTACTCTTTTGGGTTCTTTCTCCGATCTCGAGTTTTTGACGAGAAGATCGATCTAGGGTTTGTGGGTCTGAGTTATATTCTCTTATTTCGTGTGATTTCATCTACATCTGCTCGTAAATTTGTGTCTTTTTTGGTTACCGTTTCTGTTGGTAGCTTACTATTGAGTGGGTCGATGAAAGTGAAAGAGTTTGATTTGTTGTTATTTATCTTTGGCCTTTAAGATAGGCAAACGAAAGTGGCACCGTCTTTGTATATAGAACATCTTAAGCGTAAAGACAATATGGGTTTGTAGATCTATGTGTTTCTAGTTAAAGATTCTTAATTTGTTGTTCCTGAGGGTTTTGAATCTGTTTGTCCTTCTGTTATCGAGAATCTATTCTCAGATCCTTGATTCATATCGATCTCTGAGCTAAAATCATGATGTGAAAAGTTTAGTAGATTGTTATTCATCATGCTTTGATTATATTTGCATCATGGTGTGAAAAGTTTAGTTTATTGTAGACTAATGTGATTATGCAAATCAGCGATTCGGTTTCGTATTTCGTTCGTATCTAATCTATGGATCTGAATCTTCTTTTCGGTTGATTAGTAACTTGGGTTTTCAGCTCTTGATTTGTTGTTTCCGTGCTCTGTAACAGGGTGATCCCCTGTATGTCAAAGTGAACAAATTGTCGTCCACGAAGACCCAACTTCCTTATGACTACTATTACCTGAATTACTGTAAGCCGAGTAAGATCGTGAACAATGCTGAAAATTTAGGGGAGGTTCTCAGAGGAGACCGCATTGAGAATTCGGTTTATACTGTAAGCAATACCCCGTTCTTCAGGATATAGATGTTGTTTGATTGTATTTTTTTCATACATTAACCTCTTTACCATGCGATATTAACTTTTTTGAAAGAAAAATTTCAGTTTCAAATGCTTGAGGATCAGCCCTGCAAAGTAGGTTGCCGTGTTAAACTTGATGCCGAGTCCACAAAAAATTTCAAGGAAAAGATTGATGATGAATACCGGGCTAATATGTAAGTTGTTAATTGAGCATTCTTGTTCTTTGAATCTGTATCTCCTAGATTTCTTTTGTATAATCCGTAAATCTTAACCCGAATTTCTATACAGGATTCTTGATAATCTTCCAGTAGCTGTGCTTAGACAAAGGAGAGATGGAAGTCAGTCAACTACTTATGAACACGGTTTCCGCGTTGGCTTCAAAGGGAGTTATGAAGGGGTATGTCAGTAACCTTTCTCTCTCTCTCTCTCTCTCTCTCTCTCTCTGCAGTTTTTCATTTTCTTTTTTACTTCTCTCATACCAACCAAAAGTTGCTTTGCTTTTGTGTAGAGCAAAGAGGAGAAATATTTTATCCATAACCACTTGAGCTTCCGAGTTATGTACCACCGAGATCAAGAGTCTGATTCTGCTAGAATTGTTGGGTTTGAGGTTACTCCTAACAGGTATTGCCTACTGGTTATTACTCTAGTTGCCTCATGTCTGTTTTGTTTGGAATATTTTAGGCATGTTTTTTAAAAATTTTGTATGAGATAACGGGTCTTTTATCTTTTGGATAGTATCTTGCATGAGTACAAGGAGTGGGATGAGAACAATCCTCAGCTGACAACATGTAACAAGGACACTAAGAATCTAATCCAAAGCAACACTGTCCCTCAAGAAGTTGAGGAAGGAAAAGAAATCGTGTTTACATATGATGTCTCATTTAAGGTAAAATTTTATCTCTCGACTTCTTTTGCTTTACTGTTTGGCTTGCTAAACATTTTTTCCGGATTTCGAATCTCTAGGAGAGTGAGATCAAATGGGCTTCTCGGTGGGATACTTACCTCCTCATGAATGATGATCAAATCCACTGGTTCTCCATCATCAATTCACTTATGATTGTCCTTTTCCTCTCTGGGATGGTAGCCATGATTATGATGAGAACCCTATACAAGGATATCTCGAACTACAATCAGCTCGAGACCCAAGACGAGGCTCAGGAAGAGACTGGGTGGAAGCTTGTACACGGAGATGTCTTCAGGCCACCAGTGAACTCTGGATTATTGTGCGTTTATGTTGGTACAGGTGTTCAGATCTTTGGAATGTCGCTTGTTACAATGGTGTTTGCGTTGCTGGGTTTCTTATCTCCATCCAACAGAGGAGGGCTTATGACTGCCATGGTTCTCTTGTGGGTTTTCATGGGCATATTGGCAGGTTACTCATCCTCTCGCCTCCACAAAATGTTCAAAGGAAATAAGTGGAAGAGAATGACATTGAAGACTGCATTCATGTTTCCCGGTATCCTTTTTGCAATCTTCTTTGTTCTGAATGCCCTCATTTGGGGAGAGCAGTCATCTGGAGCCATACCTTTTGGTACAATGTTTGCTCTCTTCTGCCTCTGGTTTGGCATCTCAGTCCCACTAGTCTTCGTCGGTAGCTATCTGGGTTACAAGAAGCCAGCAATCGAAGATCCGGTCAAGACAAACAAGATCCCAAGGCAAGTACCAGAGCAACCGTGGTACATGAAACCGGTATTCTCCATATTAATAGGAGGCATCTTACCATTTGGGGCAGTCTTCATCGAGCTCTTCTTCATCCTGACGTCAATATGGCTGAACCAGTTCTACTACATCTTTGGGTTCCTCTTCATAGTGTTTTTGATATTGATCGTCACCTGCGCAGAGATCACAGTGGTGCTCTGCTACTTCCAACTTTGCAGCGAGGACTACAACTGGTGGTGGAGAGCTTACTTAACTGCGGGCTCATCTGCTTTCTACCTCTTCCTCTACTCAATCTTCTACTTCTTCACAAAGCTGGAAATAACAAAGCTAGTCTCGGGAATGCTTTACTTCGGGTACATGATCATCATCTCTTACGCCTTCTTCGTCCTTACTGGCACAATCGGTTTCTATGCTTGCTTCTGGTTCGTGAGAAAGATCTACTCTTCGGTGAAAATCGACTAGAACCCAAAACAGAAGAAACCAAGAGATAAAATCTGCAGAAAGATGGCAACTTTCAAGTCTTTTAAAGTTTTTGTATGTTTTGGGTGATTGTACGGTTCGTAGCTGTAACAAAAGTACGAGAATCAAATCAACTTTTGTTTGTAAACTTTTTCTTCAACTGTTCAACACATTTGCCTACTACAAATGTTGCCTGAATCTAAATATTACATGCCTTCTGCGATGTTCACCAGTAATCTCCACAGGAACATATTCCTCCGACAATGTGATGGAACCGGTTTTTATCTCTCAAGGACACTTCTCTTTCGAAAACTATAGAGAAGATCTTGGCAAAGTTATGGCAATCAACGCATATACGTAGATTCTTAAAAACTCGAATCGGAATCCTTTCACCAGTAGAAATCAATCCAAAAGTCAAGGCTAGTTTCTCACTGTGGCCAAGCAACATCTTCTCCTTCTGCTCTTCATCTACATCGTATAACACACAGCTAAGATCAGGAACATAACCAGCTTGCTTCATTTTTATCGATATGTCTTTCAGCTTAGCAAACACATCTTCCCTTCTTGGATGAGTACGATCATTCGCGTGGAAGTAATGCAAGGTTTGATCTTGTTGAATCCAGCTTCTTCCGGGTTCTTTTGTAACAGCTTTCTGCATCATCAATGCTCTTAGTTTTTTTACATCTTCCCATCTTCCTGCAGCGGCGTACAAGTTAGAGAGAATGACATAGTTACCCGCATTCTCTGGTTCAATCTGAATGAGTCTACGACCTACATATTCCCCTATGTCTACAGATAAGTGAACTCTACATGCTCCTAAAAGAGAACCCAAGATGCCAGCAGTTGGCTCAGATGGCATTTTTTTGATGAATTCAAACGCTTCCTCAACTCTACCAGCACGACCAAGCATATCGACGATGCAACCATAATGCCCCGTGTCAGGCCTAATCCCGTAATCTCCAGCTATCATGCCATCAAAGATACTTAGCCCTGTGTCTTCCATTCTTCCATGGCTGCAACCAGACAAGACAGCTAAAAGGGTAACTGAATCAGGCTTTACTCTCTTCTCATCCCTCATCAACTGAAACAGCTGAAGAACTTCTTTTCCTAATCCATGTTTACTATATCCCACAAGCATTGTGTTCCACGAAATAGATGTCCTCTCAGGCATGTTATCAAAAACCCTTCGAGCGTAAGAGAGATTCCCACATTTTGAGTACATATCAATAAGGGAGTTCTGTAGAACAGTATAAAAGGGAAGCTCACGTCTCAAAACATGGCAATGAGCTTGCTTGCCATGATCTAACAAAGCAAGACCAGATAATGCGGTTAAAACACTAGCATAAGTGACATAGTTCGGACTCATTCCTTCACTCTGCAGTTTCTGAAACATCTCTAAAGCCTCTTCATCGAAACCTAACTGCGCATAGCCAGCAATAATAGCAGTACATGAGACAACATCTCTCTCGGATAAACACTCGAAAATCTCGCGAGCTTCTTCAATCTTACCAGCTTTAGCATACATGTCAAGGAGAGAGCTTCCTACAAAAATGTGAGAATCGTAGTTCCACTTAATCAAGAGTCCATGGATTTGCTTACCCAGGGATAATCCAGTAGCACGTACACAAGAGGTGAGTACAGAGGCGAAAGTGAACTCATTAGGCTTTTCATCAGATCTCATCATCTCTGCAAACACAGTGAGAGCCTCTGAAGAATTCCCAGTTTGAGAATAACGCGAAATCATAGCAGTCCAGGACACAACATTCTTCTCAGGCATTTCGTCGAGCACTTTCCGGGCATCATCCAAACAATCGCACTTGCTATAGAAGATAAGCAGACGAGTTCGGAGGTAGATAGCTGGGAGATAACGTGTTTTGATCATGTGGGCATGGACTCTCTGACCTTCTCTAAGAGCCCTTTTAACCAAACACGCATTCAACAACGCATCGTAACCATGGAACCCCATCTCAGAGCCTAAGACAGCCATCTCTAGTAAAGCTTCTTGAAGACGACCACTGGAGCATAGTTCAGAGATTGGAATCAAAGTTCGGAGAGCAGAGCTTGGGAATGACGAGAAGGATCGACCAAATAGTTTCATTATACGAACTTGAAGAAAGATGCTTTAGAATTTTGATTCCCATGGATGATTCATCTTCTAAACATCACTTTATACTTCATTCCAGAGAAAGAAAAAACATTTCATAAATTTAGCAATGAGATCATTGCAGAGAATGTTTACAACAACAACAACAACAACAATCTAATGCAAGTTTTGCCCTCAAGTTTCTAACAAAAGAATCTACACATGGACTCAAATTCTCCAGTCTCAATGTGCTTCTTCTTCTTCATCTTCTTTCTTGGGTTGCAATTACAAACCCATCTTAAGCTTATTTACATATAAATCTTTAAATTGTTGAACGATGTGTTGTGTCCCTTTATACCAACTTCCACCGCCGTAAATGGCAAGAAACATACTACGACGATCAGAAAACCTGTAAGAATGCGAAAGTAACCACCTTTTTACACTCTTGATTGCTGCTGCTTCGGGTTTCATTTAGGCGCAAACCGCTTCCACCGCGAGTTTCTTCATCACATTTGGACAAGGATCTCCACCAAACATAGCCGGTGCTACGGTTACAGAACACCAATTCTTCCCAACACAAAGCTACAAGGGAAATAAAGAAAAACCATAGCTTTCAAGAACACATTTTCGAGATTCGAAAACAGAACAAAGAAAGAAAAGTTCATGCTTTGTGGGGGAACTTACTCTGTTGAAAGCATCATAAGAGTGATGGGCGTGACAGCTTCCTTGACGGTAGCTACCACAAGTCCCTTGAGGTGTCCCAAAGCTCGCAAACTTAACAGTCGTGATCTTTTGTCCAGGCCCGCATTGTAAATGCGCTTTGGGATGCAGCGGTTTTTTAACTTTCCCGGAAGCATGCAATTGGTAATTCACCAGCGTTGATTGCCATTCGTAGATATCTGCACATACACTGTCCACTTCCCTTCTGACCAACAAGATTCCGTTGGGATCTCCTCCCCATTCCTCAAAGACAACCAAAAGATTGCCACTTGGTTTCAGCCATGACCTTGGGACATGGTACCTACAAATTTAATATCGAAAGCATTTCATAAATCGTAGCTTAAAAGATGTCGTTTTATAATTAATCTTAGCTTCGAATGGATAAAAAGATGGAATGTTTCACAGCTCTTTTACCATCTCTGAGAAGCCTCTCCACAGTTTCTTAAGCACTTGTTCTCGTTGAATGTTCCGGTATACGAACACTCACTGCATGAACCAACTGCTTTATATGCAGGCCAATGACGTCCCACGCTCTGCCCATTTATCCATATCTGACCTTTTCCCATGCTTCCCATGTCTAATGCCAACGGCGAATTACCAGCTGGAGCAGAGAATGTCGTCTGGAAACGAGCCAATGGAGACATGTTAAGTTACCAAACACTAATTTTATGTCCAAAACAAAATTGTTTCACCGAGATAAACTTGAGAGGTTACCTTGTACCAAGTAAGTGGCTGCTTTTGTGCCACAAATGCACCTTCTGCCCACTCAACCGATGTGCTCCCGCTGAGTGAATGAAGATTTAGACTCTCTCCTTTGAGACCAACCTAAAAGAAATGTACGAAATCAGGTGATCACTAATCAGTAGAGTGACACAAATACATATTAGGAAGCAGAGGATTATATCTTTATTTCTGTACCTTATAAGTCCATTTCTGCCAGGACAAATCTCGCCGTCCCCCGTTGAGACCGTTCAATGAAACTGGACCCAGAACTCCAGTATTCCATGTCTCGAAGTGTGGACCCACATTCTGCATTGTATCAGAACGCGTAGATTAAGAACATCACTTGGTCAAAAGGATCTATTAGGAAATGAGTACGGTGCAAGGGAACTCGAGGACTAACCGGGAGACCCACAGCAATGCTTAGTATCGCAATTTTGTTAAAACCGGCTCTTAGATTCACACCTCTTCGAAATGTTAGCTTAGGAGAGTCTAAGCTACCATATGCAGATCCTAGATAAAGAGACAACAGAAACATGTCAAAACGAGGCGAAAAATGTAACCAACGGATTATTCTCTGCAGCGCTTAAAACATAGAAACAAAGCAGTTACCAGATAATTTTCCATTGATGAAAACATGCATAGCATGGCCAGCTGACAGAACAGTAAGAGTCGGCAAATTCCCAGTCCTCAAGAATCCTTCGTTGGAATTGATTTTAACACTATAAAACAAAAGAGATAGACAATTTATAAAGAAGTCAAAAACAGTATTCAGAGAATTCTTCCACATTCATTCAACGTTGATAGATTCCGCCAAGGATACTTACTCAGTCATGTACCAAAGGTAATCCGAAGTGTCTCGTGTAGTGTTGATCTGCTCCACTAATCCAACCATTGTGAATGACTCATCATTGTAAGTTGATGGGTCTTCATTGTATGCTTGCCAAGATAATCCTCCATGAATAGGAACCCGAACCATCTTCATCCTTGACGTTTGAGCACCAACCTAAAATGAGCCAAAACCAAGAAGAGAAAGTTTAAAAGTTCCATCTTCATCCTTGATTTGCTTATAATCATTATATATCGGTTCTTCTTACTCTGGCTGTGTTATAAACTGTGTTTTTGCAGTCAGGGAGAATACTAATAGACCATGGAGGTAGATTGTAGTGGTTACTCCCAAAAGAAACTTTGGCATAAGATTTTGGATTATAGTTTGCTAAGAATGCAGAACAAGCTCCAGATTTAGATTTGTAAACATGAGCCTGCATATTTACAAATGTACAAAAGTTTATCAAGTTGACCAAAGCGAAAACAATTATAACCGAAAAACGAAAAACGAAAAACGAAAAAACGGCTTTCAGTTAAGAACACCTCTTGATAATTTCCAAGGCGCATTCTCGTCGGCTCTCCTGATACTAATGCTGGCTCACACAGCTTGATTGCTCTATGCAAATCTTTCAAGTGTCCCCACTTAGGCTGCCTTTCAAGTCCTGTTTGAAAATAATTACAGCGATTACTATCTTAAGTAAGTAGAAAGTTTGAGATTAAGCAAGCTTACCGTATTCGTCAAGAGGAGCATCGTAATCATAGCTTGTTGCAATAAACGGACCACCAGCAGTTCGACCAAAGTTTGTTCCACCGTGGTACTGATCACGTGACCCGTATGTGAGTATTGGCAAATCTCAAAGAAGAATTTGATTTACTTCTTAAACATGGCAACACAAAAATGACAGCAACTTTAGCTTTACCATATAGTAATTGATGAAAGATCCACCCTTTTGGATGAACCTTGCAACGGAAAAGGCCATATCTTCAGCTGGACGGTAAGGAACTGGGCCTCCAAATTTCGTAAACCTATAAAAGCAGCGAGAGAGTTGAGTAGCATCACCGTAAAACATTCACTGAATCATATCTTATTTTTAATTTCTGCTTACCATCCAGTCCAGGCTTCAGTCCACATTTTAGGTTTGTAAGCCTTGTTTGGAGAGAAGTAATCGCAGTAGAAGCCATTGCAAGCATTGATCTAGTAGAGAGCAATCATATGTTCAATAAGGTAACAAATATGCACAGAAAAAAAGAGACTGCAAAATATTAATGATCAATCCACATGGGTTGTTGTTGACCTTAGCATCATAAGACACCCATGATTGAATAATACTATTAGAGACAGAAGAAAGTTAAATAATCAAATTTTAAAAAGATCATGGGAAGAAGTAACACCAAAGCATGTGCAACTTAAAAATATTTAATGAAATGATCTCATCCGGAAGAATGAAGAAAGACAATCGGATAGAGCTAATGAAAAAGATGTCTCAGAGACAAGACAGAAGAACTCACAATGGGGTCAGGAGCATCGTCTTGTTTACACATGACCCAAGGAACACCAGTGCCTAGCCCTACAGCCATTTTAGCTGCCCAGTTGGTGTAAGCGCGTCCCTGTGCACCAAGCTCATATTCCATCGGTCCATATTCATTTTCAATCTGTCACATAACATATAATTCGATACGAAAAAAAAGAGAAGTCTACTTAGTCCCACTCTCACTCCCTTGTAGGATTATTCGTAAAGAAGGACACAATACCCCCGGAAGTGTTTCTCTTTTACCTGAGAGAGGATTATAGGACCGCCTTGAGATTCAAACAGTCTCTCAGCTTTCATCATGTTAACGATCTTTGTAGTGAATCTTTGCATTTGAGCCTTCAAACGGAAAGAAACAAACGAACAAAAGAAGCAATGTCAACAATCTCAGTGTAGTCAAACAAGGGTCAATGAAACAAGTGTGGAGTTTCATAGCTTCAAAGTGAAGATAAGAACAATGTCTAACCTTAAACGGACCGTTGTCCGTTCTAAAGCTTATCCCTGGAATGTACTTAAGCCAAACAGGAAATCCACTGAGAAATTAAACACACAAACAAACAAATCACATTAGTTTTTTCATCTTAGTAACTGTCTGTATATAGTTTAAGAACAGATTTAGTAATATGATTTACCCAAAGTTCCATTCTGCACAGACATAAGGACCAATCCTTAGATGAAGATAGAGTCCAGATTGTTTAACCAACTTTACAAACTTAACCAAATCATAGTTTCCCTCAAAATAATACTGCAGATGAATCCAAAAAAGAAACATAAAATAAAATCCACTGAATCATTACTCTGTTCACACACACACACACACAAAAGTAAAAGTTTTTTTTCTTCTTACTTTCCCAGGAGAAGGTTCATGCCCATTCCAGAAAACATAAGTCTGAATCACATCAATACCTCCTTCTTTTGCTTTCCTTATTAGATCTGGCCACATCTTAACAAAACAATAAAACACACATCCATATAAGAATTAAGCACATAGAAAAACATCCAAAGTTTCAAACTTTGGAATCAACTCTTAACTACACAATGCTTGAGTGACCAAGAAAAAGAAAAGAGAGCAGCAAAGAAACCTCAGGAGTGCTTCTGGGGTAATGAATAGAACCAGAGATAAGGATTCTTCTTTTGCCATTGATGGTAATGGCTCTGCTATCGTAAGAGACAGACCCAGAAACAGAGGAGACAAGAAACCCTAGAAGAAACAGAGCAGAAACTGCCGCCATAGCCACATTCTCCATGGCATTAAGTTTCAAACCCATACCAGAGAGAGTGTTGAGAGCAAAAAGCTAATATCTTTAGTTTCTTATTTCTACTTCAAGTTGGTTTTCAACTGTATTTTATGCTTCCTCCTTAGTTAAGCCAGAGAGGAAAGAAGAGAAAGCTTGAAGCTTTCTTATGTTGCTGAGAAAATGGGGAAAGTGAAGAGTGAAAGAACTTGTTGAGTTCTTGGTTCAGATGCTAAAATGGATGAGCTTTGTAAGCTGCTTTTAAGCACTCAACAACAATGGAGGTATCTCGTGGGACCCACCTTTATCAGACACTTTTTGGGACCCACCTTGTTTTCTGCCTTTTTGTCATTCTTGTTGATTGTTTAAAATAATTAAACAAACTTAGTTATAATTTTAAAATGCATTTACAAGAATTCACCTATGTGGTTAAAGGTTTATACACCAGGTATATCTCAGATAATGCCATTTTTTTTGTTAACTTTTCAGATATAATTTTCACGAGATTTCTGAGTGTTGCATGCAGAATCGTTCGTTATGATCTCGTGTGTTGCGGAGAGAGCTCGTCCATCAAAGATGGCGTACATATAGAACCATTAATCGTAGATCCAGGTGATACAGAACCGTTAATCGTATGGGTTACAGATAAAATATAAAAAATATTGTTACTTTGGTTCAATCAGTGTTATAAAAAAATACGCGTATGTCTTTTTTTGTCATTTGGCCTAATGACAACAGCAGAGGTGGTGCAACCGCGGATCCACTTGCTCCTTCTCAATGTATTTATGTAAGAAAATGTTATTTTATCTAGAATTTTCTGAATCTTACATTTTTTTTTGTCAACTTTCCTAGTTTTACATAGTTTCCTTTTTTTGGCCGACATAGTTTCCTTTTTTCTTCTTGTGAACAATAGATTTTTGAAATTATAGGAATATTTTAAAGTAATTAGTTATGATTGAGATATTTGGGTTACCAAATTGTAAGATGTGTAAGAAGGTTCGTTAGGCATCAAACCAATAATTATCTCAACCACTGGAATGGACACCTACAAAACTTTTCATAATTTGAATTGTCTTTCGATTCTTCTACCTAAAATTATGCATATTTATTATTTAATAATAGTACTATAAAGTTCGTCTTGTTTTGTTATGGAACACTTATTAAATCTCTAAAATTTAATAAATAGACAAATTTACTTTTAGTTTCGAAAAGCTTACCACACAACCATATGAAGTATACATTTTTCTATCAAATAGACAATTTTTTATGAACATTGATTTATCTTATAACGTTTAATTGCTGCATCGGAGAAATCGAGATTCGACGGTGTATATCATATACATATTAGTGGAGGGGGAAACAACAATTTCATTTTTGATAAACATTTTTTTCTGGTCAAATGCATTATTGATAATCTATAGTTTCATTATTGATAATATATCAAATAAGTATAATATACACATTAAAGACACGCAAACATACCCAATAATTGTTCTAATCGAAAGAGATACATAAGGTGTCGAACAAGGGAGGTATCGTGTTTACAAAGCATCATTAAAGTTAAAACGCAATCGATTATATTGAAGACAAACCATTCAATTTGTCCTCGTAATATACATACATATATATATATATATATATATATATAATGAATATTTGAGTAATGAATTAAGATTAAAACTAAAGTTTGACACGCCCGCGCGAGTTTTTTTTATAATTCTATATATTATTAATCATATTTAGATTTATCGAATAGCGGATTTAGAATTTTCGGTTATTTCGATTTTGAATTCGGGTTTAGGTTCAAAACTTTCACATTTTTCAATTATATCGAATAGTGGGTTCGAGTTTAAATTTGAGATTTTTGAATTTTCAGATTTCCTAGTATACCCGTATGGGTTCAGTTCGGATAATATTTCATACCTGAAATGCCATGAAACAAAATCCGTTGAAGTATCTTTAAAAAAACATTAGTTGACTAAACTTAAATTTTATAGTTTATTTAAATTATCTTTATAAATTTTTATAGCTTGTTATAAATTTTATCACTTTATGATTTTTTATAAATCTTTGTAACAAATTTTATTTAAAAAATAATAATATTGTAATATAATTATCTTTAAAAATTATATAATTATTTTAAATTTGAAAACAAACTATATTTAAATTTGGTGAAAAAAAATAATTTTAAATTGTGGTGGTTCACAATTTTGATAATGATTATGTTAAAAGAATATTGGAATATTCTAATATGTTTGTTGGAATATGTAAATGAGTAATTAGAGTTATTTTAATTTGTTAGATACATTTAATAAAAGGGAGACTTACAAAAATACACCTTTATATTGTCTGTTTTTCAAAAATACCTCTGCTTGAAAAAATTTTATTTTTACACCTCCTTTTTAATGAAAAAGACCATTATACCTCTAGACTAAAAGAAACTCTAAATGTTAAACCCTAAACCCTAAATCATAATTCCTAAACTTTAAACCCTAATAGCTAAACCCTAATCACTAAACCTTAAACCCTAAACCCTAATATTTGAAGTGTATATTTGAGAAGTATTAAAAGACAGGTGTAAATGTAAAATTTCTTTTCCTTTTAAGTGTATTTCTGTAAATTAATCTTAATATAAAATTTGTAAAACACATTCGATTAAAAAAATTACACATGAAAATGTTTTGTACTTTTTCTTTTAATAAGATAGATATAAGTGATGTTAACAATATTCAATTTAATCAATGTTAAAAAAAAATCTATATAAGTAGTCGTCAAGCATAATATGGATGCACATATCATATAAGGCAAAGAGCTTGAATAAGCTTTTTACTATATAGTTGGTTTTAATATAACTTACAAGTTACAAGGGAACTGCATCAATTTGAAATTTGTGATAATAATTTAGATCCGTATAATGCTCTTAGATCTATGACATACAGGTTTATATTTCACGTCTATATTTGTTTTTTGTTACACTTAATTACGTAAGGCAATTAAACTGAAAACGAACCGAAGAACAATAATAAAAATGACGACAGTTTTTGCTCTCTCTCTCGTCTTCATTAGTTTATTTCTTTCGCACTAACAATTCTATCATTCAGCCATATGGCTTGTACGAAGAAACAGATTAAAAATTTAACATTTACAGAATTGGTTTGACTTTGTTGTTCCGGATCTTGCGGCGGCTTAATGGATACATACTTGTGTATCTGTGTTAGTGTAGAGAAGCTAACGCGAAGGTCCATGTGTTCTGTACTTGTGTTTAGTTTGTAGATTTAGATCCCAACAGTTGTCTTTTAAATCTTTAGTACTAAAGTCAACTGTAAAAAGGTATTATATTATTTCATAGTTTTGATGTTATTCTCAAATCGGTTCTATTTTAAGAATCTTTAAGAATTTTGTAACACCTTCGTCCGTCTCTCTGACGCATCTCTCTCTAAATTTATGAGTCTACTATGTTAGACGGTCGAGAGCGTTATTTTCAGAGGATTTAAAGAGCTGATTTATTATCTCTACAAATCACCACACAATCTTCTTCGTGTTTTGTCAACGCTAGCTCGCACGATTGTTCAAATCATTTATCGAAATGTCACCTATCACAATACTACTTCAACACAAATACACTTTTAACTGTGGAGTTCTCTCATAGATAAATGCATTTTGGTGATATAGATAGTCAAATCAATCATTTAAAATTTTCTACACCCACCATTATTTTTCTATAAACCGAGATCTTACAAAATTTTGACATTGATAATCCATGAATTCGTGATTATTTTTCTATAAACCGGGGTCTTACAAACCGGGAAATACACATCTGTTTGATGATCCATGGACTCGTGATTATTCAACCAGAAATTGGATGCAAATGCTTGTTTTGCATCAACCATTAGTAATCACTAAATTGCATAGAGCATGTAAAAGAAAATGTTATTTTATAAACCTCATCATGCCATAAACTCATATGAATCACTAAAGGTCCATTACGTGTTGGTGTTCCATTTCTTTTTTAGTTTTTACATTCCGTAGGTCAATAGTATAGAAACCGCGTGTGCTCGTGATAATATAATACGTGAGTGAAATTATTTTGCCACTAATTAGTCAATCAAGTAATCAATTGAATTATTAATCTCTACATAGGTTATTAATCAATTGAATTACATGCACGGCGTTTAGACTGAATTGTGAGCTCATAGGTCACAATCACATGCAATAACATATTTAAGAATTACTCTCTGCCTTTTTAATATTTGATGTTTTAAGATTTAGGACACAAGTTAGTATTGAATCAGCTAGAAATGAGCAAGAAAGTGAGAGAAAGCGAGAGAATATGGAAGAGAAAATGTTATGTTATTAATCTTTCTTAATCGTGACAATGTGTATTGTTCCTCTTTTATACAATCTCTATAGACCCAGTTTAGTAACATAACCGGTAGTCTATACATTAAACCAAGTTACAGAGCAAGCCAATTCACATATCAACTCTGATATTAAAAAATCACATATTTTTTTCAATTTTTCTCTTTTAACTAAAAACAATATTAACTAAAATCAATTTAACCAATAAAAATTATACTGCAAATATAAAAAGAAAGTCATAAAACTCAAATAAATTGAATTTTTATATTAAATCTTGAAAAAATCATCTAATGTAAAACAAAAAATAAACTTTAAAGCATCAAGTAAAAGAAACGAGATAGTAATTTATGTATTTTGATCAGGGGGATAGGACATGCATGCATGTGTTTCTTTTATAATTTATTGATATGTATCGAAGAGTTTTCAGAAATTTTTTTCTGCATACTATTAAAGCAAACTAAAAAAGGAGAAAATACAACAACAAGAACAAAAAATTGTGCAAATATGTAAATATGCAAGTTTCTCAAAATTTCCACTTAAAATAGTCAGTGCATAAATCAACACATCAAGCTTATCCATATATAGCAACGAGAGGTTCCTACATTTTTTGAGAGGGTTCATTTATTTCGACAGCTTAACTCATATTTTCCTTTTTGTGCCTTATCTTATCTTTTTATGAAAGTTCTCGTTTCTTCTTCATATCTTCCCTACAAATCATATTTTTCATTTTGATAATACCCATATCTCTAAATTATACCCAATTTTTTATCCCCAAATAGATAGATCGATACAAAGTATAAGTTATACGGTTTTACGACCGTATTAATTACATATTTTTTTGTTTCATTTTTGAGTTACGAAACAAATAAAAACACAATCCTAAAAGGAAAAATATCAGTAAAAGAAGGAATCAAAAATCCATTTAGTCTTTTATATACACTAGAGACGGACCGCGCTACGCGCGGTTTTTTCCTAACAAAATATCTTTTGAAATGATAGTTAATCTTTAAATTTAAAGAGTTAGTTTAGCAGGTGTTTGATTGATGGTAATAATGCAACCTTTGATAACTTTACATATTAATTGACAAACAAAAGTGAAAATGTTGAAAATGTCAGCACCATAACTTTTTATTTTTAAATTTATGAACATGTTTGCAGTTTTTAAGGCTTATTTTTTGCTATGCGCAAACTCTTTATCAATTTTTTATTATTATTCCAGCTATAAGTTTCATAAAAATAGCAAAATACGATATTTACATTACAATATATTTTAGTATTTTCTTAACGTTAAGAGTTTTCGGTTGACACATGATAGTTTCTTGAATTTGGAGTATTGATCGATTAATATGGGATGAATATAATCTTGAAAAGAATATGAAAAAGTTGAAACCTAGTGCGCGTGATTAAAGAAAATGTCGACCACTATATATGAATAACATATAACGTGATATATGTGTAGGTTACTGTAATTTTGTCATGTTTTACGTACGACATCAATTTTCTTTGTAAATTATTGTTCCAATTTTTGATTAGTAACTATTATCTTAAAGTGTAGTTAATAAGTCCTTGTATCGGTTTTTTACTCTTGTATTTATTTAAACTACTCACATATCTATAAATTTAATTAATAATAAATTTACATTTTCATTTTCTTGTCAAATATATGTCATGTGAGCTTATAGTTCTTTAAATTAATCCACCTCTCATTTTCCCTTATGTTTCCATGTTTCTGAATGTGTTTATAAGCGAATAATTACTATTTCTCTCTTTAGATAGTATAAATTGTGGTAAAACTTCTTATTATCTACTGTATAGTTCAGTAGCATGTAAGTACGATTGACATGACAACCGAAACCGTTTCTTCATATTGCTTGCAAAATCATTAATCACTATTTTCTTGTAAGCATGCACCAGTGTCTAACATAAGTATTTATTCACAGGAAAATCCGACTCCACCTTATTCTATGAAATTTTCTATTATAGTGAAACTGACATTGAGATATGGGAAGTTTTCTAATTTTTCTTCAGGTAAACTAACACACTTTGGATATGAGTTAATTAACAAATAATTTAAGTTTTTTGAGCCTCAAACATAGTGTCCAAGTTCTTCTATGGAGAAGATAGTTCTTATTGTAGTCATTTTTCTTCTTACACCATAACTAAGAAGAAAATGGCAGTTTGAATTGCTTAGGCTAAAAAAGAAATATGGAAACTTGAGTACAAAACAACATATTTAGTAATACACAATATAAGATTATTTTATAAACATAGTTTGAAAGAGTTCGAAAATTTGCTTAGGCAGTAGATAATGTGTAAACTCTGCGACACTAAGTTTGATTGCTCTCGGAAACACTTTTCGTTGTGCAATAAAAACGGCGTATATTTAAGGGGCATTAGAAACTTGGAGATTGAGCTACTCATCTGCTTCAATAATCATGTAAGTTCAGAATTAAACATTGTGACTATTGAATGAACACTTTTTCTATTTAAATTTTTTTGAAAAGCATTTAAAATGGAAACATCATTTGTTTTCCCAAGATGACAAAGACTAACGTTTAGTCCTTTAAATTAGTATAATTCACATGTATGTTAAACAACAAATGTTTCAGATTGAGAGAAATATCGAAGGCACAAGGATGTTGTAGTTAATTAATAATGGATATCTTGTACCCAATCGTGTGTACTATGTCTAGCTATTATGTATCCCCTTGATGTATTTAAATAACATAACACTTTTAGCATTTCACTTTGTTTTTTGTTTTGTTCTGTAGAAAAATAAAACGATAGGGCAAATATTTTGCACGTCGTAACTACGAGCTACATCCAAAGACAAAAATACAATTATTTCGTTAATATTACTATGTAAAACCTTATAAATTTAGGGGAGAACAAAAATGCGTTGAACTTCTAATACCACCTTTTTGTACCTCTTCTCATAGATCGCATTGCTCTTTTTGAGTATACAAAGCTCATGCACTCTATTAGCCTCTTTTTGCGACTATTACTTCAACATATGTGTGGCTTTAAACCTCTCCATATCTATAAACTCCCTTTCTTTGTTTTCTAACATCTCTGAGGATTTTATAACATTTTTCCAATGTACTTTTTGAGTTTTTGTATATATATAGTTCATGAACTTATCAGTACTTAATAGGATTTAAACTCTTTTATCTCTAAGGCACCATAAAATTGAAGGGAATAAAACTCAAACTTACTGAACTTGGTACATAGATGTTACCTCTATGAAGACATAGTAACCAAATGTAGTGATATACATATACAAATATGAACGAAAACTTACTGGTATATAAGGATTTTGAATAAAGTGGCAAGACATATTAGTAATTCTAAGTGAAGTTGTTAACTACCTTTCCGTTGAGAAAAGACCCAAGTGATCCTTTTGTTTAAGAAGCTATCCAACCAACTCCACGTTTGGTCTGGTCTTGAGATCTCGGGTGTTTGATGACTCACAAGAGCATTGCGCACGTATTAATCAAGTGTGGCTAATAACGAAGCTTTGCCTTTGATTCGAACCCACTCTTTCGGAAGAAGCAAGACTTCTTTTTTCTTTCATTCCTGGGGAACACTTATCTTATTAATGAGATTATAACTACTACTCCATATATCTGGAAATTAAAAAGAGAACATGAACATCGGATTATGAACCAAAACCATATTGTAAATCGGGTTACTCACTGCTGCAAAGATATGTTTTAAGATTTTATCAACATTCATCTGCATTACATCCCCTTGACTTGTTCATTCTTTTCATCCGTGAGTTGAGAATTGAAGATTCTTCCATACCAATTCATTTTTCTAGATTTTGACATTGCAATATTTTCGACTTTGCCTTCGCCAATATAATAGGTTGAATGTGCAACCATGTCATGTATAATATCAAATTAAGGAAAATCTTTTTAGCGCCACGTAACTATCAGAGGACATCACAACAAAACGAAAGGCTTGAAAATTTATTTTGCATCTAAGCAGCTGGATTTCAGCAGGTAAATGTTCAAACGTACATGGTGAGAGAAAGGAGAAATAACAGTAGTCCCATAGCAACATATGAAAAAAGCTCAAAATTTGAAGTTTGATAATCTACTGCATAGTCTTGCAATTTATATTTAATCTTATTAAGTAATAGACATACCTTTGTGAAACGCTTTCGATGTACCAATGGCAAAGGCTCACAATTTTTATTTGGGGTTTTGGTAACTTCTGAGGAGATTTGGGTGTGAGGGTGTGTGGAGGGCTTAGGATTTTATAAGTTGTGAGGGGAGGGGCGTTTATAGAAGATTTATCGTCATTTATGAAGGAGTGGTTTAATGGAGAAACTATGAAGATTAACGCAAGAAACGAAAGAACACGAACGGTCGTGTGAGGGAAACGACGTAGAATATTCTCTGGTAGTTAATTAAGATAAGGGTTGCAATTTATTTGATGAAATATTGTCAAGGTGAGGTGGCATGAAATATTAAGAAGGTGATGTGGCATTATCTCAATACATTTTAAGAAGCTTAGGTGGACACTCTAGGAAGCTAAATATAGTCCCTTTTAATTAGTTAGATGGCAGAAACAGACTTTAATTGTCATCCGAATTGTATTTAGTATTTACTCTGATATTGATCGCAGTGGTAATGGACGAACGAGCTAGGGATCAAGATTACATGCAAGCAACAAAACATGAAGACCATATTTTAATATGGCACCATACGATGACACGTCATCCTTGTTTGTGGGACCCCTACGAACGTTACTGGATAAAATATCATTTTGTAGAACAAGAACGCAACGAAGTTACAAAAGAAAATAGGTGGTTATTAATTTGATTGTAGAATTATATGAGCTACAAAACTTTTGATAAGTTTTTTTTTTTACCAGGAGGATTAGAGTCGTGGGCCCCTAATACCCCTAGGGCGGGGTCAAACCAGATAAGATACTCGTCTTTGGCGAGCCAACCCCTCCCAACGTAGTTCGAACTCAGGATCTCCTCTTTAAATCGAGAAGTTATTACCATTGGCCAACACTTCGTTGGTAAGTTTTATCTTTCTTTCTTTACGTTAGATATGATTTATCCTATTATAATATCGTTGAGACGACCATATAACGAGTGCAACAACATAAGTTAGGTGCGAAGAAAATTGGTCTCGAAGGCACGATATCTCTACATTACGGATGGTCTGTGTACAACACAGGTTCCACATAAAACTTTGGATTGTGTATTCACGAAGAAGAGGCAGAAAATGGTGGTATAAATTCAGACACAACACAAAGGATCAACAATGTGGGTTACAAGATTTCCGTGAGTTGATGCAGGGGCACGTTTTTTGTTATTACAAAACAAAAATTCAGAGAAATGGTTATTAGCTGATCGAGTGTTATGCTTGTGGAAATACATAATCAAGACAAAGGAGGAGCTCATAGTTGGGAAGTGGAAGAGTAGTAGATTACTTTACATAATTTGTGTCTTGATTATGGGAACAGGAGATACACAGACCAAATCTTATTCTAGAATCAAAATCATACATGTTCTTGTGGGGTTATGACATAAATGGAAATATAATTTTCTAGGATCGCTTCCAATACGAATGGAAAGATGAAAGCAGTCTTTATATGGCATGATAATTGTGCACACTTGGGTGGTTTACCAGAGAATTTATTATCTTGACTTGATGGCCTCAGAATCAGGCTTTAGCTTTGTCGTTGTGATGATTCAGAGAATTAATTTTTCAGCATGGCAGCAGTGGATGGACAAAGTTAAAACATGGCTTACATGTTTTGGTCTAATGATGTTGCAATTGGTGAGTTATTGGCTCAACAGATGGAGGCACTTACAGAGTTTTTTTCCGGGAATGTTAGCTATTGTAACAGCAATATCTACTCAGAGATTTATTACAAAACCAGAAGGAAAAGAAACAGATGCATTACTAAGCAAACAATGCGTAACGTTCAAGTTCAAATTGCAAGTAGTGCTTAGAATGGATCACGCAATGACTCGTCACCAGTCCTTCATCAAAACATATATTCTTGAGATCAAGAGAGAACTACAGTCCATGATACATGAAAATGGTTTGCAAAACTGAATATATGTAGTGGAAATTTGCATATATTTGATGTGGTTTCATGGTCAGGTTCAATTCAAAGGCATGCAAGACATTATTCAAAAGACATATATTGCATTGAACTTTGAAAGGGAGTATACAACGAGTGCAAAGCTAGGCAGAGACAGTGTATTACATCGGCTACAAGACACTCGACTATCACTACAACTGTCTATGAAGCATAAGACCGTCAAAAACAGAGAATACACAAGGCTGTTTCTGAACTTTGTCTTTGGTTGGGATCTTGGACAAGACTCTTCTTCCATATGGCATAGATGGAGACACAAGGACGACGACGACGGTGTTTGTACCAACTTACCAACACTATGGACATCTTGATACAAACCATTGAGAATTGAAGGAAAAATATATCAAGCAAGTTCTAACATTTCAAGCTTGAAGACAAGCTTATTTTCAAAGGGCGGGGTATTGATACGATACTAGGAGGCCAAGTGGCCAAGACAAATGAAGTATGAAGAATGAATTAAAATGGAGAAGACTAAGATTCTGAATCTCACAAAGGGTTTGGAGTTAAGACTTTAAAGAGGCATCTTCTCTTTCATTTTAGGTTTATGCTTAACGAGATTTCTAAAATGGTGATGTGCCATAGTTTTTTTTTAACAAAAAAAGATGTGTCGTGGTTAAAGAGATCAATGTTGATCTCATTTATAGAAATGTCTAGTGATCTAGAGCCTCTTGGTCATTAAGCTTTAATCAGATTTCATATCTTAATACAAATAAAGTTTATATCTTGTTATGTGTTCTTCCTTTTACAACGTGTTCTATACTTTGATAAATCTAAACTCTATCAGTATTGTGCTTGATGCTTTGAAAAATGTTGCAATCTTCTTAGCCAAAAAATAAAACACGATTTATCATTTAGTCAAAAATTTACGAGTATGTATAGAGTCCTTATTTCTATATCATTGATTTATTACCTTTCATCTTCCCATTGTTCGCTTGCATCCTTCTCTCCTTCTGTTCGTGCCTTCTAGTATTGGTATTGTAAAACAATATCGATTTTTTAGGGGTGACATTCGGGTTTCAGATCGATCATGTCTATTTGAATTTCGAGTTTTCAGGTATAAAATTAAATCTTCTCTCAATATTCTCGTATTTCAATTCAAATCTAGTTTGAATATATTGGGGATCATGTCCGATTTAGTAACGTAAAAGAAATATGAGTATACTCAGAATTACTTTAGACTAGGTTCGATTTGGTTATTTTCGAGTTTTTTGTTTGGGTTTCGGGTTTTACGGGTTTTTTGGAATTTTTTCGATCTTTTGAGTTTCATGTTTGGTTCGGAGTTTTCAAGTTTTTGAGTTTTCAGATTCGAGTTCGATTCAGAGGTCATGAAATTTACGGATACCCATCTACGGTAATAGCCGATATTCGAAATACTGAACAAGATTTGTTCAGATTGTTAGATTTATTCAATCTATAAACCATAATCCATATCAGTTTCTGATTAATAAGAACGAAAGCAGAAGCGTACATGATGAATCCATGCTTAGGGATCTGAATGAATTAGGGAATGGATCTTCCAAAGCAAACCCTGAATGACTTTAGGTCTCTTGTGATGGGGATCCAGAGAGTTTCTGTATTTTCTGTTGGGTTGCTTTGGGGATCATAACCCTCTATTTATAGAGAATCAATTTCTAGT
>OVAN01003490.1:0-28901 GCA_900406275.1 Anastatica hierochuntica
ATGGAAATGGTCTTTTTATACTAAAAATGAAATTTGGTTCTCTCTAAACCGAAAAAACCGATTTGGTCCAAACATTCTTCTTCAAACAGACTCAATACCGACCTGTGCAAGACACGCACAGGTCGGTATAGGTGGTCGGTATCTGTTGACGAATCTCGCTAGTCTCTTGGGTTTCAATACGGAGGTGCGCAAGTCGGTATGTGTGGCTCGGTATTTGAATACCGAGCTGTGCGTTTCAGGGACGTGGCTCCGTATTTTTGATCGGTATTTGAATACCGAGCTGAGCAGAACACGCGCAGATCGGTACTGAGGTCGGTATTGGACCTCCGGATTCTCTGATCTCTCGGGTTTCAATATGGCCATGCGTGACTCGATATTTGGTGGTCGATAGATGAATACCGACCTTCGCAATGAGTGCGTGGGTCGGTATTGGGGGTCGGTATTCTTCCGAAACTGGCTTTTCTTCCCTTGAAGTCTCGAGGCTTCGTTTGATCGCATTTGATCTCCCATTTTAATTCAAAGTAACCTGAAAATGGTGAAAGAAGAGAAGAATATGCAACCTTAAAGACTCTAGACTCTAGACACTTAAATAACTAAGAACTAAGACTAAAAAATCTAAATGAAACACTTAATGATATGAAAATGCATCTAAAGTCTAGTCCTAAAGCGAAAAATTATGATAATATCAGAACTCTCACTGACGAAGTTTACGCCACGCAGCCACCTGGGTTTGTTGACAAAGACTTCCCACACTATGTCTGCCGGTTGCGCAAAGCACTATATGGACTACGCCAAGCACCAAGGGCGTGGTACCAGGAGTTGCGCTCCTATCTTCTCAGCATCGGCTTCGTCAACAGTACCGCTGACACCTCTCTTTTTGTCCGCCAACATGGCTTAGTGTTTGTCTACATCTTGGTATATGTGGACGACATGATTATTACGGGAAGCAACAATGCTATGATCGACCATTACATCACCCAGCTTGGTACTCGATTCTCTATCAAAGACTTGGGTCCATTACGATATTTTCTTGGCATTGAGGCGACACGGACTCCTAATGGTTTGCATCTCATGCAATGCCGCTATATCTACGACCTTCTTGCCCGCACCAACATGACTGATGCGAAGCCTGCCTTGACACCAATGTCTACCACGCCTAAACTCTCCCTCAAGTCAGGTACACCGTTACCCAATCCTACTAAATATCGCGCGGTTATCGGGAGCCTCCAGTACTTGGCGTTTACACGCCCCGACATAGCGTATGTCATTAATCGTTTGTCCCAGTTTATGCATGCTCTTACCGATCTTCATTGGCAAGGTGCAAAGCGCGTGCTACGGTATCTTGCCGGAATACCCTCTCATGGCATCTACCTTCGCACCAACACACCAGTCACTCTCCATGCATACTTCGACGCTGACTGGACTAGTGACACCGACGACTTCATCTCAACTAACGCCTACATCATCTACCTTGGCGCAAACCCGATTTCATGGTCAACAAAGAAACAAAGTGGTGTAGCGCGATCGTCAACGAAAGCGGAGTACCGGTCCGTCGCAAACACAACATCTGAGCTTCGGTGGATCTGCTCTTTATTCACTGACTTGGGCATTGCACTACCAACCACTCTGGTAGTGTATTGTGACAATGTTGGTGCGACTTACCTCTCCGCCAACCCCGTATTTCACTCACGGATGAAGCATCTTGCACTTGACTATCATTTCATTCGAGACAACGTTCAAGCTGGCATACTACGCGTCTCCCATATCTCCACCAAAGACCAACTTGCTGATGCTTTAACCAAACCACTACCTCGACAACGTTTCTCGGCTTTAAGTTCCAAGATTGGAGTTACACAAGTACCTCCATCTTGAGGGGGCGTATAGGAGTATGAGTAATTAAAGGATACAATTGTCATTTTGTACTTAGAGCTTAACCTACTAATCGCTATATATATTGTAAAGTTATTGTCAATAAAGTATTAAGCATTCACTTGTACAGTTACAACTTAACTTTCATGATTAAGCTAAAAATTAAGCTAAAAATGATAGTAAATCGATGAAATTTACGATTTTCTCTAAATGTTTTCTAAAACCCTAAATTGTGAAATACCTTATTTTTTTGAAATCGAAGATTTTAAATGCCAATTTTGTTGCTACAATCCAGATGAATGAACCATCTTCTTCAGAAACCAATCGTTAAACCATTGATTGACATATTGCTCTCTATAGTGTTTTTTTATATTTGTGTTTTTGTCGTAAAAAATGCTTATGAGAAAGACATCGACACTTGAAAGTTGTTAACTCTCATTTTTTTCAACAAGACGTCGTTTTATTCTCCCCAAAAACGACGTCGTTTTTTTAAACAAGATTGACCAAACTAATACGACTTCACGTAAACAGGTTATCGGCTAAGCGTAGTCGTAAATTGCCAGTGTGTCAACTTCAAGCATAATTAAGCTGTTTTTTTTAAGTTGAGAACTAGAATTCAAAAATGTATTTGTTCATATATTTTTGAACACGGTGAAAATTTTAGGTACTTAAAATGGAATATACGCACGGATCCGCCGTTTTTCTCTCAATTTCAAAAAAAGAAGTTAGACCGGCTAAATCGTCTGGTCCGGTTTGGTTTTTAAAAACACCGAATTGGTTAGTGTCTATTGACTATTGGATACAACGTAAAGCCACAGCCTTTGCGAAAACGACCTCCTTTTTAGTTTTGCCTCATCTCTGTCTCCGACTGATCGTCGATAATGGTTGGTTCCTATTTCTCTCACCTTCACAAACTTTCTGATCGCGTTTGTAGACTCGGTTTCACATCTGACTCAGTGATTCTGGTTCGCCGGCGGCCGAGTTAGACTGAGTCACTCTGTTCGAGGTACCTTTCGCCACTCTGTTCACTTGCTTTTTCTTCATCTTTGTTTCAATCTCGTCCCCGTCTGTAACATTCCATGGAGTTAGATTCCCGATTTTCGATTAGTTTCACGATTTGGGTCACTCGCAATTTGTGATTTTCTTTGTCTAGATTGTTAGAAACTAAGAAAAATATATACTTTCATTACGATTTGGGTCACTCGAAATTTTCGCGATGCTTTTGTTCCGGCAAGCTCCTTACAATCGACGCTCTTAGAGTTTCATGGTGTTTTAGTATGATTCAACTTGCTTTCCACTGGTTGTTCAAATGCCCATTTGTGATTGAGAGACCTTTGACTTCTTCAGCTACTATCAGCTTCACTGTTCTTGATTTCATTTTCTTATAGAGTTGATAGTGCAATGAGTTTGTATTACCGATTGATACAAACATTGCTTTGGTTTTGCTCAAACAGGAGATGCTGGGAAACTCCTTAGCTTCTTCACCTCTGGCAACATTGAGTTCCGCCAAATGCTTCAGCCACACTAATGTCTTATCATTGACCCTGAACTCGCATTATCGCGGTTCTTTACCTGGTGTGATTGGAGGAGTAAGGGTGTCTCATGTTTCGCGAAACAAGTGGATAATCGGTTGTTCAACAGCGCAGGTCGAAACCTTTAAGGAAGATCCAAAGACATGGGAGGAATGCAAAGAAGCCTTGTCTTCTTTCGATTTCAGTGTCGAGGAGAAAGACAAGATTCTAAGAAAAGCTTTTGGTCACATACATTCGCCTTACTGGACCGAAGAACGAGTTAAAGAGAATCCAAAGGTGGAAACTTTGAATCAAATACTAGAGTTCCTTAGAAGTCTAGGTTTATCCGACGAAGATCTGCACAAGGTGATGAAAAAGTTCCCTGAAGTACTCGGTTGCAGTCTAGAAGAGGAGATGAAACCAAACATTGGGATCTTGGAAAACCAATGGGGGATTACAGGTAAATCGCTGCGAAATCTTTTGCTTCGAAATCCGAAAGTGTTGGGATATAATGTGGATTGTAAAGGCGATTGCGCGGCGCAATGTACGCGGTGTTGGGTTCGATTTTAGACTCTGTTTTTAATCAGTTCTTTGGTTCTTCAAGCAGTGTGATCGTTTATTAATTTTACCTATTTGAACATTAGCTTTAGAATAAGAGTGGAAACTGCTTTGTAATCTATTCCTTTTACACTCTTCTGGTTTCATCATCATAACGAGTTTAAGGACAAATGTTAAAGCATACAATACACAACAAACCCTCATGGGTCATTACAAGTAGGGTTTGGCGTTCGGGCTCGGTTCAGGTTCGAGTCTCAAACTCCAGTCATATAAAAATCATTAGCATTTATGAAAAGTTTGGTTCAGGTTTTTCGGATCGGGTTTGGTTTTATAAAATTATTAAAATCCGGGTAGATCCGATACATTTTTTTGGATTCGGCTATTTTCAAATTTTTCGGATTCATATTCAGAATGTTTTTCCGGTATTTCGGGTCTTACGAATTTCTGATTTAGGTCTGGCTCAGATATTTTTGATTTTCGGGCGTCTTGGGATTCGGTTCGAGATTTTCGGGTTAACAGAGACAAGTATATGTGTTATAACTTATAACTTATAAGAGTAGGAAGTTACGGGTTTCCGTTTTAGATTCGTTTATGATTTTTCTAATTTTCGGGTGTTTTGGAATTCGGTTCGAGATATTTGGATGAACGGAAACAAATATATGTGTTATAAGAGTAAGAATGTATGTATATGTGTATGCAAACGTTCGGAACACTCATATATTACTTAGTATTTCGAGTTTGGTTTGGGTAAAATCCAAAATCAAAAATATTTGAGCATAGAACTTGCGAGTTTTTTCATATGTTTTTCGAGTTTCTCGGGTTGGCTGCGAGTTAGATTTTTGGGTTCAGCTTTTTTTTGCCCAACCCTAATTAGAGGCTTACATGCGTTAATTAGTATTGTTGATAATAGAGATGTCAGACGGGTCAGTCCACATCCAAGTACCTCAATCCATTGCGGGTTTGATTTTTTGGTGGATCGTGCGGGCCGGCCCGCCGCGGGTTGCGGTTTATACTTATATGTCCAAATCCGCCCCGCATAGTTTAGCGGTTTTGCGGGCCGATCCGCGGTCTATGTTTTTGTTTTTTTTTGTTTTTGGGACTATATATATATATATATATATGATAATTGAGTAATAGTTGATGATAAATCAACTTGATTTTTCTCCGCTAACATTCCATTTTCGTTAATATGGTCACATTTTTTTAACTACTAGATCAATCCATTAAGATGAATTTACATATTTACAAGTTAAAATTGGTTATGTTTTAATCTATTCGATGTTATAACTATTAATGACGTACAAAAATATATCTTTATATATAAAATAAAATATCATTTCATGAGCTATCATAATTTTTGTTGGTAAGGTTAATTGAAAATGTTGTCTTAGTTCGAAGTGGATTTTTTCAAAGAATGCGATATGGTTAATTTCTTTTAAAACCAAAGCTCAGTTTAAATTTGACAACTTTCATCACCAAGTTCATTAGAAAAACAATTTTTGCTTATCAAAGTGTCAAAGAGAATACTTTCAAAAAAAAAGGATAGCTAAAGTTTAAAACATACGTAATAGAACTAGAAATCCACAAAAACACTAATACACTCAATCCGCGAACAACCCGCGGTCTAACCCGCAAAACCCGCGGATCATATGATTCTAGTCTGCGTGATCCGCGTTTTTATAGACAATTTTTAACGTGTCCAAATCCGGCCCGCAACAATCTTATTTGAACCTAGTCCACGGGTTGCGTTTCACATTGATATCTCTATTTGATAACCGCTTATCTCGATTCTAATCTACATAAGTGACACAAGTTTACAGTATACGCGTGTAAGTAGAAAACGACAATGAATCGTATGATGTGTTGAGAAATTGGAGAGTTTAGTTTTCTTATGTACACTAAACAGTGTGCGACATATATATTACCATTTTCAAAGTTGAAGTTTTCATGAGATGGTCATTGCCATTGGATGCCATGTGGACTTTAAATGGAAACTTATAACATAAAAAATATAATATTTAGATTGCTATTACTATAAATAATATACCAAAGAGGTTGAGTTTGTCACACATAAGCAAAATACCAAAAAGAGAATCAGAGAAAATAGTTTTATATTCCACCATAGAAGTTACATGCTTGTAAGACATGGCTATCTTCAGAACAACACTGTTTCTATTGCTTGTACTCTTCGTTCTCACCACATATGAGGTTCATATCTTTCATCTTTAATCTCTCCACGCATTAATGCGAACGAATCAAGTTATATTATGCCATATGTGCATGATGTTATTACTAATAAACTATCATACTAACTTTATTGCAACATAAAATGTATTTACAAAGAATGCAACGTTTTTGAAATGTTTAGATTCACGTGCATGCGGCTGAAGGTGGAGAGGTCGGTGAAGGCACAGTGAAAATTGGTACGTTGGTCTATCTATATATGCATTATGTATAATTTCATTGTTTCTTATAGGGCATATATGTATGCATTTGATGAAAGTGTAGATTGCGGTGGGAGATGCAAAGGAAGATGTAGCAAATCGTCGAGGCCGAATCTATGCTTGAGAGCATGCAACAGCTGTTGTTCCCGTTGCAACTGTGTGCCGCCGGGAACACACGGAAACCACCACCTTTGTCCTTGCTATGCCTCCATCACCACACGTGGTGGCCGCCTCAAGTGCCCTTAAGAACATATGTAACACATGCATGTGTATTTGGTCGAGCTATTAGTATATGTTTTGAAGGAGAATAATAATAGCAGTTATGAATGAGATCATTTACAAGTTAAATGGGTGATGAACTGGTATATATGAGTAAGTTTCAATGAGTGTTTTTCTTGTGTATCTTTTGACATGGATGTAAAACTTCACTTAGTATTGAAGCATATATATAGCTTTAACTTGTGTAGTTTTTTTAGATTCTCTCCGAAAAATAATTTAAAAGGAGAAACTGTTAATCATGAGTTAATTCAAGATCGACAAGGAATCAAAAGCGGATTAATATGATTTCCTAGTGGGTGATCGTTGTGTTGTGCAACATGAGGAAAATTCAAAAATATTTGATTTAGTTATTTATGTCAAGAAATCGTTCTCTTTGTATTATGATTTCTTAGTTTTGAAGTTACAATGTGTTTGTCTTATATACTAGTCAATACAATGTTTAACCTAATTGGCGTAAACTAAACAAACCGAAGGCTCATATGGCCCAATATCCCTCTTCAAGGTGGAGTGTGGAAGTTTAACACACCCAACTTGCCAAGGAACTCTTCGAACTCTTTTCGACCTAAGGCTTTAGTCATGATGTCCGCAAGTTGTGTCTTAGTGGAAACATGCTTTGTCTTGATCGTACCTCGTAGAATCTCGTCACGGATGAAGTGACAATCGTTACCCGCATGTTTAGTGCGAGCATGGTAAACCGGGTTTGCTGCTAGATTGATCGCCGAAAGACTATCCGAATGGAGTACAATTGGCTCCGTGTAAGTGATTTCTAACCCCGTCAACAGTTGACGAATCCAAAGAAGTTCGCTAACCGTATCCGCCATTGCGCGATACTCAGCTTCGGCCGAGGATCGGGAAACAACATCGTGTTTTTTTGTTTTCTAGGACAACGAAGAGCCACCAAATTGTATGAACCACCCCGTCAAAGACCGTCTCGTAAGTGGACATGTCGCCCAATCCGAATCACACCAAGCTGTAAGAGTCAAAGGAATATTTGATCATAAAAGAATACCTTGTCCCGGACTGTTTTTGAGGTATCGAACAACCCGTAAGGCAGTTTCCCAATTGTCTTGTTTCGATTGACTCATAAACTATGAAAGGATATGTATGACATATGACAACTCTGGTCGTGTCGTACCAAGGTAGATTAAGCGACCCACGAGCCGACGGTAGCTTGTAGGATTCAGCATCATGTCTCCCTCAGCCAATGCCAATTTAAAGTTTTGTTCCAACGGGAAAGTAACCGGTTTAACACCAAGCAAACCCACTTCGGAGATGATGTCCAACGCGTATTTTCTTTGACACAAGTACATACCATCCGGATTCCGAGCCACTTTTATGCCAAGGAAATAGCGAAGAAGACCAAGATTCTTCATATGGAAACATGCGCTCACATATTTTTTGAACTCATTAATGATGGCAAGAGAACTCCCGGTAATAATCATATCATCGACGTATATCAATACGTGAATTCGATCAGCACCTTTCTCGTAAGCAAACAATGAATGGTCGTATGAATTCTGCTCAAATCCATAAGAGATCAATGTTGTACTTAGCTTCCTGAACCAACACCGAGGCGCTTGTTTAAGGCCATAAAGCGCTTTGTGTAAGCGACACACTTTGTTCTTGTCTCCGGTGCAGAAACCCGGAGGAAATTTCATGTATACTTCCTCCTTTAAATCACCATGAAGAAATGCATTATGGACATCCATTTGATGCACTTCCCAATTGCAATTAACGGCATGTTGTAAGAAAGCACGCACCGTAACCATTTTCGCCACAGGTGCGAATGTTTCATCATAATCAACCCCTTCGGTTTGGTTGTTGCCAAGAACAACTAATCGAGCCTTATGACGTTCAAGTGTACCATCGAAGTTGAACTTAAGTTTAAAAACCCCACTTGCAACCCAATGCCTTCTTACCCTCGGGAAGGTCTTCTATTGTCCATGTACCCAAGTCTTCCAAAGATACAATCTCATCGGCCACTGCATCTCGCCAATGTTCATCTAATATTGCATCTTTATAGTGTTGAGGCTCAATTCCGGCAGTAATAGCAAGGAGATACAACTGATAAGATGCAGAAAATTTGTCAGAAGAAACGTAATTGTCGATAGGATACGGAGTCACAGTCGGATAAGGCTCATGAAGAAGTGTTGTGATGTAGTCGGAGAGTTTTGTGGGCTGAGATTTCTTGCGATGACCGCGACCCAATAATTCTGGTTCCAGAGGAGTATCGTGTGTCTCTGTGACCAGCGGCGGAGCTGGTGGGTTGATCGTAGGAACAGAGGATGAAGTTTCTTGAAGTGTGTCAGAGATCAGCGGTGATGAATCTTTCGTAAGAGAGAGATCATCACGTGGAGAAGGAGATAAATGACCCAAGGAAGAAGATGGGTTCTCGTCAGTGAGAGGTGTACTTTCACTCTCGTTATAAGCTTCATGAGTCACTGTTTCATCAAAAACTAGTGAGTCTACGTAATTATCATCAAACAACAGAGGAGTATTAGTTGAAGATGAAGATAATAAAGGTGCCTTGGGATCGAAGTAAGGAAACTCTGTTTCCACAAACAGAACATCACGTGAAACCGTAATCTTCCCCGTTTCTATGTCAAAGACTCTCCACCCTTTCTTGCCATAAGGGTATCCAATGAACATTGATCGATTACTACGCGTCGCAAACTTATCTCCATTATGATTTTGATTGTGTACATAACAAAGACATCCGAATACGCGAATATGATTTAGAGGTGGAGGTTGGTTATAGAGCATCTCGAAAGGAGATTTACCTTGAAGGACGGCGGTTGGAGTACGGTTAATCAAATATCCCGCTGTTATCGCACAGTAGCCCAAAAATTTGACAGGAAGATGTGCTTGAAATCGAAGAGCACGAGCCACGTTTAGTATATGGCGATGTTTACGCTCTACTCTTCCGTTTTGTTGCGGAGTACCCACGCAAGAAATCTCATGAATGATCCCTTTTTGTCGAAAAAACTCATCCAAGCAAATAAACTATGAACCGTTGTCGCTTCGGATCGATTTTACATGGCTATTGAATATTCTTTCGACAAGTGCAATGAAGTTCCTTAGCTCATAAGGAGCGGCTGTTTTTGTTGGTAGTAGATATATCCATAGAGCACGAGAATAGTCATCAAGAATAGTGAGAAAATATCTTGAACCACAAAGTGCAGGAGTTCGATACGAACCCCATAAGTCGTAGTGAACTAATTCAAAAGCCATACTTGTTTTATTCTCGGATAATGGAAAGGAATCACGTGTTTGCTTAGCACGGATAAAAACATCACATGCTTTTGTATCAAAAACACTACTACTACTAGTACTAAAAAGCTCCAACATCTTAAGAACCTTAGAAGATGGATGACCCATTCGACTATGCCATGTCTCCAGTGAGAGTGAGTCTGAAGTTTGAACTGCCGATGCAACATCCATGCTTCTAAAGAAATATAAGCCATTCACTTGTTCACCCGCTCCAATCAGCATCCGTGTGATGCGATCCTGAACAACACAAAGCCTGTCAGTGATCTGAAATATAGAACTACTATCCCTTGTCAACTGAGACACAGAAATCAAATGGCAATGTAATCCGTCAACGAAAAACACGTTTCGTAAGCTCAAAGATGATCCTAAACGAACCGATCCTTGTGTGGTTTTGCTCTTGACTCTCCCATCTGGGAGTTTAATAAGTACGGCAGCCATAGTAAAAACATTAAAAAGGAAATCCAAGCTCACGGTCATATGATTGGAAGCACCCGAATCTATAAACCAAGATTCAAGAAAAAACTTACCAGGAGGATGATTAGAAGAAACTGTTTTTCTTTCATTCAACATATGCATCAATGTTTGCCATTGGTTATCGCTCAAACCACTGAACCCGACCCTATCTGAAGCTGTGATTAGTAGATTCTGAGTCATTGATGCAGAAACCTGGTTGAGATGTGCAGGTTCTGTTGGCTTAACCTGAGAACCAGAAGAGTTTGACCCCTGCCCGTTACTCGCATCAGCACTTTCACGTTGAGCTGATCTTGGTTTAGAGCGGTTTTTCTCGCCCCACCACTCCGGATACCCAATCTTCTTGAAACAGTTCTCTACAACATGTCCGGTCCGACCACAGAGAGAGCATGTGCTGTTTCGAAAATCAAATTGTCCTTTTCCACGATTCATTGTTTGAACAACAAAACTAACGCCGTTATTTCTTTCTTCATTCATTCGGCTCAGAGTTTTAGATTCCTCATCTTGTGTCAATGTGTTGTATGCTTCATCTACAGAAGGCAAAGGAGTTCGTGATAACAAATTGGATTTGATCATACCGTAAAGAGATGCGTCTAAACCCATGAGAAATTGGTGAAGTTTATCCTCTTCTCTCTCTCGTACAATCTCCTCCATTGTTTTTCCTTGCTGATAATCGGACAAACTAGTCCATAGTTTCGTGAGCCGTCCATAGTAAGACTCGATTGTTGTACCTTGTTGTCGACAGTTTGCAAGCTCTGCTTTGAGCCTCTGCACTCGCTGGCCATATTTAACCGCGAATCTTTTCTCTATCATCTTCCACAGCTTGGATGCCTCGTCACAGAGAGGAATAGTAGAACTCAGATTTTCATCAATGGTCAATCTTATCCAGGACACCACCAAGGCGTTATTAGCACCCCAATCTTCAAAGTGTTCATCGTCGACAGATGTTCCCACACCATTCATCATAGTCGGATCCACGCAACGGAGGTTTTGAGATGATGATTCCTGGGTTATCTCCCGGAGACAGATCGTATGGTGAGATAGTCCTTCTCCCCATTACATCAGCTCGAGTTTTCTCTTTTGTAACAGCAGAAGAGTCAGTCGTTACTTGTTCAGATTCATTCGTCATGAAGAAAGATCCTTTGATAGAAGTAGCAAAGGATCGAAGGTCAAGAAAAGGAGAAAAATAAAAGCAGAATTACACTCTGTTTTTGAAGTAACAGAGATTGAATTTCTTGTGTAGATCGTGAACCTAAACCCTTTTTGTATTAGGTATAGGCTCTGATACCATGTCAAGAAATCGTTCTCTTTGTATTATGATTTCTTAGTTTTGAAGTTACAATGTGTTTGTCTTATATACTAGTCAATACAACGTTTAACCTAATTGGCGTAAACTAAACAAACCGAAGGCCCATATGACCCAATAATTTATGTTTATCAAAATGCATTTATCAAATTGGTTCTCCAATTTGGAAGAGACTTTCTGATTAATGTGTGGTTAGAAAAAAAAATTATTTATTTTTCGGTTATTCGTTTCAATAGAATTCTACATTTAAGTGTATTTGTGCTAAAGCAATATTAGGATCAATGATTTTTCGGGAAGTGATCTGCGGAATCGTGGGAGTGAAGATAAAACACACACAAAAAAATTGAATGGTGATTTACTGAAACAAAGGAAATTTTAAAGTTTTTTCAAAATAGCGTTCTCCTCGTCCGATAATATGTGGAAGCACACGGGAGATAGTCGTGGATGTTACAAATCTGTAATTTGTTATCCTTGAATTTGACTTCCGCATTGGATTGTTGATTTTGTTTTCTAGCACGACCAACTAAGCGATGAGAGGCTTTAGTAGTATCAACATATCTATTTTTAAAACATGTTTGCATTTTGAATGATTTGTGTAAAACATAACAATTTGGAATAGACCATATGTCGATTCATTGACGTTTTTAAAGTATCAGAGATAATTGGAGCAGCGAAGTGAATGATTCTTACTTGAGATGTGTATTTTCCAATTTGTTAAAGGCGAAATGATTTTATGTAATTTTAAAACAGAAATTGATATAATTCGTAGGCATTTTAAAGACCAAAAAACAGATTTTTTTTTCCATCTAAATAAATATATTAACCGAGATAAAAGTTTAACGAGAGATACAATATCATCAAAACAAGTGAGCTTCAAAGAGCTGCCCCTTGTTATGCCAAAAAATGAATGAATGAGAACCAACATATCAAACAGAGGATAATTTCTCAGATTCAAAAAGATCAAGTAACCAAGAGGGGCATCCTATTTGCACATAGGATGAAAGCCTAATATCTTTGGTCACACTTTGAGCTATAAGAAAGACTCCTCTATTTGTGATTCTTGTAGCCGTTTCAACCTTCCAATCAAGTAAATTCTGAAGGATTAATAACAACTCTGTTGTTTGATATTCAATGGATATCCACTCATTTGGTTTTTGAATTCCTTTGATCAAATCCAGAGCTTGAGAGCAAAAGATCACTTTGCTTCTCTTATGTTGATGCATGCTTGTTATTGCCCATTGTAAGGAGATGAAGTGTGTCTGTTGCGATGAAGTTATGTCTTGGAAAGCTCTTATGCTATGCAATATTACTTCCCCACAATGATCTCTTAATACCCAGCTCACACCTGCCAGAGATAAGTTTTTAGACCAACTTACACCAATGTTGCATTTTGTCCATGGTGGTTGTGGAGGACGCCACCATTTCGGTGTGATATCATTTGGATTTGGGGTATAGAACACTTCTAGATCATCAATTTTTTGGGCCAAAAACCACAGCTCCGTCTCATCTTTAATCTTGTTTATAGTTTGAGAGATATCAAACCTTCTTCCTTCAATGCAGAAACTGTTTCTATTCTTCCATAGCATCCAAAGAACCCACAGAAAACCTCTTGTTATTTTTTTAGGCCATGACCTTTGATTCTCCATATGCATTAGAAATGCTATGTTAGAGTAGACAGATTTTGTGTTAAAACCACCTGACGGATGAGGGAATCCATGAACAACCCATATTTGTCTTGCATACGAGCACGTGAAAAGAACATGATTTATCGTTTCACTTTCAACACCACACAGATAGCAAACTTCATCCATCTTCATTCCTCTTGAAACCAATCTTGTGCGCAACTGGTAAGGCGTCACTCAACACTTTCCAAATGAAAGTTTTGATCTTTGGGGAAGTTTGAAGTTTCCACAGTTTCTCTTTGAGAGGATTGATAGATGGACAAGCTGTAGCTTCTCGGATAAGTTCCTCATGTTTGCATTCAAAGGCAATTTTGTACCCAGATTTGACCGAGAACACACCTGATTTATTGTGCAATCAAGTCCATGAATCTTCTCTGTTTATAACAGGTTGGTTGTCAAGGATAATTTGAACATCTTGGGGGTAAAAGTGATGATGTAGACTCGCTTCATTCCAGCATCTTCTGCTATGATCAATGAGTTCACTCACCTTTAAATCTATGTTAATCATGGAATTTTTGATTAGTGGGATTCGTCTTCGTCCATCATAAATCCACGGATCGGCCCACACGCTGAGTGATTCTCCATTTCCTACTCTTATTTTGATGCCTTTTCTCAACAGATCTCTCCCATAAATTATACTTCTCCATGCGAAAGAGGCTTTGGATCCAACAGAAGCATCCATGAAATTGTTTTGAGAGTAGTATCTGCTTTTAATTACTTGCGATGCCAAAGAGTCTTTGTTGTGAAGGAGTCTCCAAGCCTGTTTTGCAAGGAGTGCTTGGTTGAAGCACTCGAGATCCCTAAACCCGAAACCTCCATCTTGTGACCCAAAAAAAAAAAAAACAGATTATACAGATGTTATTATTATCTATCAAAAACTAATTTTATCGTAAAAGAAATTACTACGAGCAGTCGGAGAAAAAAAAAAATCTATACCGGTTTGGTTCAGCTGTGTAATTATTTTTGGTTCGGTGTAAACCAGTAATTATACGGATCCTAATTATACAGGGGTTATTAGAAAAAGAAAGAAACAGATTCTCTCTTCTTTCTTTCAGCATCTGGAGGAATTTTTCCGTCTGTACCATCCCGGAGCTCGTGAAACGTTGTCTCCTCCACTTCTTATCACGTTCGCTAGAAAACCATCTCCTCGCTGCTACTTTCCTCCGCCGCTTCTTCCCCGCATCGTTACTTGAAAGGTATATTGAGTTTGAGCTTCGGTTTTTCAAAATTCTCAAATCGATTTCAAACTTGGTTATCTTAGGGTTCTATTAGACCTTTAGTGGATTTTTCTTGGCTCAAGTTCGATTTTTGACTTCTGGGTTTCGATTTCCTCAGTGCAATTCACGTTCCGATGGCTACTATCAGTTATAGTTTATAATGAGAGCTTTGATTGGGGATTTATAGCTCAAAGTATTAACCTTTATCTCCGAATAGCGATTCTAGGGTTTACGTTTAGTTTCGTAATTGATACAGGGGTATAACGAAATGGGTAAGCACAGGAAGAGAGATACTGATTCGGAAGATGAATCTCAATCTTCATCACCGTCTTCGTCTTACAGCTCTGATGAGTCAGATTCGTCTTCCAGAAAGCGGCGGAAGAAGCGAAAGGAGAGGCGGAAAAGTGATGGAGGTTATGAGAGAGAGAAACGGAGGAAGAGAGAGAAGGAAAAGAAGAGGAAGAAAATGGAGAGGAGGGAGAGAAAGAGGAAGGATAGGAAGAAGAAGGCGAAGAAGCGTGATTATGAGTCTGATACGGACTCCCAGTCTGGTTCTGATTCTATGTTTGAACAGGAGAGTTCACGAGATCAGCCTGAAACTGTGGTAAAGGAAATGCTGGTAGAGTTCCCTAACGTTGGCAATGATTTGAAACAGGTACTGCGGTATGTTCGAATTTTTGGTGAACCCAAAGTTATTGCTAGTGGCATTCCTCCAATGACTACATTTTGATATCTTGATATTTGTGCTCTTTTCTGTAGCTCTTGAAAATGATAGACGATGGGCAAGCAGTTGATATAAAGGGTATTTCGGAGAGCACTTTGAAGAAGCGATTGAAAAAGCTGTTTCTGTCTTTGAAGTTGAAGGAACGTGGGGATAGAGTGTTTTTATTACCACAAGGGGCTTCTCCTTGTTTAGATATGGTGGGACATCTTATTAAAGGCGGCGAAGAAGAAGAAGTTGAGAAAAACCTTGATGATTCAGCCCCATTGAAGAAAACAGGAACTGGTAATGAGAATGATGAGACAAAAAAGGGTTCGGTAGATGAGAACAATCTGGGGTCAAATTCAGCAGATGATGTTGCTGGTCCAAAGAAAAGGTGATCCACACTTTCTATTTGTCATCCATTATAGTGGGCAATTGGTTCCTTGAAAGGTAAATGTTTAGTTCTTAAAGTAGTCTAGAGGATAAAACATGATGGTATGATAATCCGGTTGCAGGGTGATCGGGCCTGCAATGCCATCAGCTGAGCTACTTGCAGCAGCAGCAAAGCTAACAGAAGCTCAAGCTGAACTCAGGTGCTTTGAATTGATTACCAGTTCAACGTTTATTATATCTTATTTTTTATGTAAATAACTTGTCTCTTAATAAATATTCTTTTGGAAATGCTTCAGAGAAGCTGAGCTAGAAGAAAATTCAGAATATTTTATAGGACCAGCTCCACCAGCTGTTGTTGCAGAAGCTGCATCCACAAACGAGGCAGAGCGCTTCGAAGAGGTTCTAAGTTTTCCTTCTGGCATTTTTAACTACAATACTTTGTTTTCAATGTTTATGGATAGCATATTTTACTAGAGTACCAACTAATAATCCTCACGTAAGCAGGTTACACGGATAATGGAAGCTGATGCAGATAGTCCGTACGACGTTTTAGGAGTAAACCACAATATGGCTGCTGATAACATGAAGAAGAGGTATGATTTCTGTTACATGTTTGGAATCAAGGGGAAAAAATTGCCAGTCACTAACAAATGCTTCAAATATTCTAAATAATCAGATCAATGATTGGTATAGACATCTTGTTGTTGTTTGTAGACGAATCCAGAGAGTAATTGATGTTTGTTCATATATTCGACATGGTTTTCTTTAGCACTATTCGGATCGGGAAAGGGTTTTGCGTGTTATGTGTGCATTTAGGAGCTTCTGTTTTCAACTTTGAAGTCTCCGCTTGACAGAAGCAGCAATTATTTCTGATTTAGCTACGAGATTTTGGATCTCTATATTTTGTATCAAGTTATCAACAATGGGCAGCGACTAAGAAAACTTTGGTCTGTAGGTACTGGAAACTGTCTCTCTTGGTTCACCCAGACAAATGTTCTCATCCGCAAGCCCAGCAGGCGTTCGTTTTGCTGAACAAAGCTTTTAAGGAATTACAAGATCCAGAAAAGGTGAATTGCTGAATCAACTGACCGATTGTTTCTCAGAACCAGAGACTTGTTGAGTCATGAGGCTAACATATTTTTTATTCATCATCTGTTCACTCATATTCCCATCTCTTTAATATGATTCTCCAAAACTTGATCCCTGTAATATGTCTCTAATAAATTAAGTTCTGCAGCGAAAAGCTATGGATGACAAGATTAAAATCAAGGAGGAACAAGAGGCCTTTAAGGTTCGTAATTCTGCTGAATTGTCTATGTTATCCGTCGTGATAAATCTATCGGTTTCACTTAAAAGACATGGTATACTTGTTCTGCAGGCAGATCTGCGCTCAATGCAAGAAGCAGCACAATGGAGAAGATCACAAGGTGATGATAAGTCGCATTGTCGTGCAGGCTCCTTAATCTCTTTCCATGTGTGGGATGAACCAGTAATTGATTTTTTGTCTCGGTTTGCAGGCATATCAATGGAAGGCGATGCAGAGCTGCTGGCAGCAACCGAAGTTAAACCTGTACCTAAAAGAGACGAGTGGATGACCACCCTTCCTCCAGAAAGAAAGGTGAGAGATCCACTTCCTAATCGAAAACACGTTATGATTATTTTCTCAGGCTTCATATTTTTAATTCTCGTCTGGGGTTTGGCTTTTTGCAGGTTGGAGTGGCTGTGCAGCAATCAACCACGGCATTTAGCAGAAATGCTAGAGAAGGACGCGGAGACACTTCAGCCTGGACTGATACTCCTATGGACAAAGCTGAAAGAGCAAAGATGAAGTAAGAACAAACAAATACTTTAACCTCTCGGTAGCTGAGAACCCTCTCACTAATCAAACCTCTTTGGTTCTGGGGATTGGAATAAGAAGAATAGTGCAGTATCGTATGTTCTTATCGTTGATCTCTCTGGTGTTACAGTTACTTGGAGGCATACAACAAGGCGAATGCGCTTGCGTCAAACGAAGGAGAAAACATGAAAAGAAGCCTAGATGCTGACCTTGTGGACAAGTACAACAAAGAGAAACGTTCAAAGTCTTTGGTAGAGAAGCACAGAGAAGAGTCTTCATCTTCATCTTCAAGCCGTCTGAAGAAGAAGACAAAGAAACTATCTTCATCTAAAGAGAAAACCGAAAAAGACGAGTGGGTAGGGAAACATCCATGGAAGCCATGGGACCGCGAAAACGATCTAACCGCCGGAAGACAGAAGGTTAAACTTGATGCAGAGGGAATGGCTGAAGGTTTAGCTTCCAAGTTTTCTTCCGGGAATTTCCAAAGAAGCTTTCTTTGAAGCTTTGTTCCATTCCATTGCATAAAACATGAACTTTTTTTTTGTTTTCATAAGAAAATTTACGAAGAAAAAGAAAGATTAGTTTATTAATATGTTCGAAGTTGGTGGATTCTTATGAATCTATGAGATGAAAAGCATATACTCTTCGTCTTCGAGTCTTTTATTGCGTCTGAAAATTGTAAACTTTCCACAAATTAATATACTGTCTCTCTCCATTACAACAAACACGAAAGTTTTCAACTTTAGATTCGTTTCTTCAAAAAAACTGTGTTTTTTTCTTGGGAGGATTCAGTAATGGCGGCACCTCGGAATTTCTCAGGTGACGGCGGTGGTAAGCTGCTCGTTAAGGACGAGGAAAGCGCCGCCGCGTCTTCAGCAGCTAAAGGACTCCTTAACGATGACTCGCCGACGGCCGGAAAACGCGCCAAATCGGAGAGATTTCCTCTTTCCCGGTGGGAATTCGTCGTGTTTTTCACCGTCTTCGTCGTCTTCACCACTGGACTTTTGTGTATCTACCTCACCATGCCTGCTGCTGAATACGGCAAGCTTAAGCTTCCCAGGACTATCTCCGATCTCCGATTGCTCAAGTAAGATTTACCCTTTTCAGATCTCTCTCCCAATAAACTGAAAGAGTTTAGCTTTTTCATTAGTGTCTCTTTGAATCTTGGATCCTTGTTTAAAACCCTAAGGAAATTTCTGATCACATGAGTTGAAAAGTAGCAAGCAAATGCATATAACTAAAATGTTTTGTGTATGTGGATTTGGTTGGGACTTTGATATATGATAAAAACATTGTTGATCTTGAAAATTTTTATGCAGAGATAATCTTGGATCTTATGCAAGTGAGTACCCAGGAAGATTCATCTTAGGTTACTGCTCTACATATATCTTTATGCAAACTTTCATGATACCCGGAACGATCTTTATGTCATTGCTTGCCGGAGCTCTTTTCGGCGTGGTTAGAGGCTTTTTTCTTGTTGTCCTTAATGCAACAGCTGGGGCATGTTCTTGCTTCTTCTTATCGAAACTTGTCGGAAGGCCTCTGGTTTGCTGGTTGTGGCCCGAAAAGTTGAGGTTTTTTCAGGCAGAGGTAAGTTCTCTTTGTGTTTGATTAGCGTCGCTAAACGTCCTCTTCCTGTTGTTAAAGGATTAGTGCGTCTTGTGTTCAGATTGTTAAGAGAAGAGATAAGCTGCTAAATTACATGTTGTTCTTAAGGATAACACCAACACTTCCGAACCTCTTCATCAATTTGTCTTCTCCAATCGTTGACATACCTTTTCACGTCTTCTTTTTAGCAACACTAGTCGGTCTTATGCCAGCTTCATACATCACCGTTAGAGTGAGTCTCTAGTTTTAATCTCTTCTTGCAGTTCTATTGCATTAAACACGCTAACTTTATACATTTACCGCTTGTAAACAGGCTGGTCTAGCACTTGGAGATCTCAGATCAGTAAAAGATCTATATGATTTCAAGACATTGTCGGTGCTGTTCCTCATAGGATCCATCGTTATATTCCCTGCTCTCTTAAAGAGAAAGAGAGTATATGAATGAAAACTGAAGAGCGTATATAGAAATATTTATATAGATATTGATGAGCAGGACTATACTGTTGCACGCCAAGCTGCTCAAGGTGTTGGTGTTTGTTTATGAGCTCGAGTTAAAGAAGAAGACCGCTTCTGAAACATCGAGGAGCATGAAACCGCTAACTTTTGCTTTGATTGGTTTGTCACTTGGTGGTGGATTCAAAATCGGTTGTAGTAAGTGTTTGTCTAAGCTAGTTTTCTGAATCTTGATTCCAAGATTGGCTATGTATTTTAAATCTTGAATCAGAGATCTTACTCTACAGCCAATTGGCATAAACATGTTTATGTATATTGAATCTTGAATCAGAGTCTGCAGCCAATTGGCTTATGTAGCAACATGTTAATGTAAATGTTTGAAGAAAAGTTTGAAGCAAAATTATTCATACTAAAACAAAAATTTAGAAAGTTGCTCATCTACAAAAAGAAAGAGAGAAAGATAAAAGATTCAGTTCTTTTTTTTCTTTTGTGAGCTCTCATTTCTCAATTCCAAAATGAATAATTAGTTTGGTGAGATATGAGCTTGTGCAGTGCTGCTAGTTTCCTCAACCCCAAAAGCTTCAGCTATATTGAGATTCAAGTTGTTCCTCATCGTCGTTCTGCTTTTCCCAACTCCATCTCCTTTCTTCATCATCGCAGTAAACTCCGAGAAATCAATCCTCCCATCCTAACCAAACACATTATCAGTTTTACCCGAAACTCTCTTAAGAAACAAGGCAAACAATAAATAGATCATGAAGGCTTCTTACATTGTCAAGATCAATCTCCTTGATCATGTCGTCAAGAGGAGTGTCACAGAGACCAAACTCAGTGCAGGCTTGTTGGAGCTCGTCAATGGTGATATAACCGCTCCCGTCTTTATCAAAGTAGGAAAATGCAACCACCAAATTCTCTTCCCTCTCCATCTTGTTCATGTGTAATGTCGCTGCTAGAAATTCACCGTAGTCTATCGTCCCGCTATTGTCTATATCAGCCTGCCAAACACCATTTTAAGTCTCTGATGAATCCTAGAATGTAGCACAACATATATACTTTGTGTGGAGAAACTGAAGTTTGAAAACAGAGTTTATGTTTTGGGAACATACCGCATCCATAAGAGATTTGATTTCTGATTCCATCAGTTCAGATCCGACTCTCTTCAGACCAACTTTGAGCTCTTCAAAAGTGATTGTTCCACTGTTATCTGTATCTATCATTTTGAACAATTCCTTCAGACCACCAATTTCTTCCTCCGAGAGTCTCTCAGCGATTACCTAACCGATAAATCAGTTCTTTAAGATACGCAATCTGGATTGAAGATTAAAAAAAGAAGGAGAAAAAAGGGTTCAAAACTTTCTTACCCGCAAGGCCATTTTCTTAATTTTATTCATTTGCGAGAACTGCTTTAGTCGAGATAAGACTGCTGGATCGAGAGGCTTGTCGGGTGCAGCTTGTTCATCAACAATCCACGGGTGACCTGATAAATCATCAGAAGAAAACTCAATTCTTCTATCAAATACATGGCACAGGAGAGAGGAAAAGAATCATCAATAATATAACTTACACAATGCTTCATGTGCGGAAATGCGTTTTTTGGGGCTCCTATCAAGCATTCTGTAAATCAAATCTTTAGCACCTTCTGAGATACTAGGCCACGGGTCAGATTTGAAATCGATCTTCCCTTGTAAAATCTGTCTAAAGATTCCTGACTCGGTTTCTGCAAGCAAAATCCGAACACACGTAAGGGATCGATGTGCATGATTCGGTAAGTAACAAAGACATAACATTTCTTTACTTACCGGCCCAGAAAGGAGGAACACCACTCAGTAAGATGTAAAGGATAACTCCGGCGCTCCACACATCTATTTCCGGTCCATAACATTTCTTAAGGACCTCCGGTGCAACATAATACGGACTTCCGACTACATCATACAGATACTGCCCTGAAGATCAAAATAACAAAACTAACAATTTTGTTTATTCTAGCTCTCAAGAAGGCATTGCTGCATAAGTATACTATATCAACATCGATGAAACTCATGCTCCAATGGATCCATATATCTTAACTAAATGTCAACCAATCTAAACAAAAACAACGTTTCACTAACAATGCTCAAGCAACAAAGATCCTGCAGAGAGATAGCACATCAAGAAACCCGACTTTGAGCAGACTCGGATTCAGAAACCGAAAAGGAAGAAACATTTCTTGAACAGTGAGTGTATTAATTAATCAATCAACCCAACGAAAGTTAAAACCTTTTAGCTCTCAAGAAGGCATTGCTGCATAAGTAAATACATACATACTCTTGTGATATCACAAAACCAGTCTAAAGAGAAAATGTTTCACTAACAATTCTCAATCAGCAAAATTTGAATTGACCATTCAACAAAGATCCAACACATCAAGAAACTCAATCGAATCAAGAAACCCAAAAAAGAAAGAAACATTTCTTGAACTTTGACTGTATCAATCAACGAAAGGCAAGACCTTTTATGATGAAATCGACGTTACCTGGCTTGTAGAAGACAGACAAACCAAAATCGGTAGCCTTAAGCTTAGCATCATCATTAGAACTATCGAACAAGAAATTCTCAGGCTTGAGATCTCTATGCATAACACCAAGAGAATGACAAGCCTCAACAACACCAAGAATAGTCTTGATCAACTTAGCAGCCTCACGCTCGCTGAAATGCCCTTTAGAGACGATCCGATCAAAAAGCTCGCCACCTTCACAAACCTCCATGACAATGTGAACAAAAACAGAGTCTTCGTAAGTACCCTTGATCCGAACGACATTAGGGTGTTCAGAGAGGTGATGCATGATCTGAATCTCTCGCCAGACATCTTCGTAGTCCTCACGGCACACGAGCTTCCGCTTAGGGATTGATTTGCAGGCGTAATTAGCGGAGGTGGACTTGTCGGTGCAGAGATAGGTCGTGCCGAATTGGCCTTGGCCGAGCTTTTTGCCGAGGAGGTAGTGATCTCTCAATCTGGGTGTCTCGTAAGGAAGAACACTGCTCGAGGGTCGTCTTGGGTTTGTTGGTTTCTCCATTGGATTTGCTTCGAATCTTGGATTTGAGAGAAGGAAGGAGGAAGAAGAAGAAGACGAAGACGACGAAGCACCTTTTGTTTCCTTTGCTTCTTCTCTGCTCTTATACAAAATTATTATTATTAACTTTGGTTACAATTATTACTATTTAATGTTCTTTGATTATCCCGTCAGGCCATCACCATCTCCATTTATTTACTTTCTCTATTTTATTCATATAATGTTAAAAATTATTCATATAAATGATATTTTATTCATATAACGTTAAGAGTTATATAGATTTTTTTTTTTAACGTTAAGAGTTATTCTAGATAAACATAATTTATTAGGTATATTAAATAACAATTCAAGCAATAATAAAATTACGTAAAAACATTAAAAACATGAAAAGGATCCTTAATCTAGTGGTAAGGCGTCTTTTTATCAAATTCGAAGTCGGTTTTGAATTCCGGCACTCGCGTTTGTACGAGTTTATCCCGTGTGAGGTTTAAAGGCCACCGGATCGGTCTGTTGTGATCCGGGTTGCCGACAAAAAAAAATTAAAAATATAATAAATTTTGTATTGAAAAATTAAAACATCATGTGGTTTGAAACAAAAATATTTACGTAAATATCATTTACTTTGAACATGAATGAGTACTGTTTAAAACTACAATTAAAAATTATAAAATAAAATTATTCTTTTTGTTGTCAAAATAATTCCGCCATCATTTTTGGGTCACGAGTGCGCGATAATCTTAAAACAATGCTTCGACGAACTCTTAATATACATAATGATGGAGGACATGGGAGTTATTTAGGTCTACCTGAGCCAGTAGGAAGAAAGAAAAAGGAGGCCTTCAGGTACATTGTTGAGAAAGTTAAACAAAAAAAAGAATGGAAACCTGGTCCAACAAATTTCTTTCAGAAGCAAGGAAGGAAATATTATTAAAGATAGTGGCGTTAGCACTTCCCGTCTACACAATGAATTGTTTTAAGCTCCCGATTGGCATCTGCAAAGAAATAGAGAGTGAAATTTCTAAATTTTGGTGGAGCAAAGGAAATGGTAGAAGATCTATGCATTGGTAGGAAAAGGATGAGTCATGCTAAAAACGAGGGCGGACTTGGCTTCCGGGATATTGCGAATTTTAATGAAGCCCTTCCTGCAAAACAAGTCTGGAGCCTCTTACAAAATCCTATGAGCCTTGCTTCACGAGTTTTACGAGGTACTTCCCTCAATCAGGTCTTATAAAAGCAACAAATGGATCAAAACCATCCTTTATGTGGCGTTCATTACTAGTTGGTCGAGATCTCTTGTATAAGGGTTTGCGAGTTGTCATCGGAGACGGGACTCACACACACATTTGGTCTGATCCCTAGCTACCTTTATCTCCCCCACGTCCGCCGCAGCGCCTCTTGGGACCAGTTTCTTCACTGACTCATGTTTCAGAATTGTTTGATGAGCACGGGAAATGGGATTATCCCAAGCTTCAAGCTCATTTTACACCAGAGGATGTCGAGGTAATTTCCTCAATCTATCTAAACACACACAAAACATGCGACCAAGTTGGATGGCATTATTCGCGTGATGGCTATTACACTGTCAAGTCGGGGGCATTGGTTAGCCCAACATCTTACTTCAGAAACAGATAACATCCCCCCCCCAGGAAACCCAAACATCAAAAAGTTACTTTGGAAATTGCGAGTAACTCCGAAGCTAAAACACTTCATTTGGCGAAGTCTCTCTCTGGCGCTGTCGGTTGGCGCTTGCTTACAATATCGTGGAATCACAACAGATGGACAATGTCGACGATGTTGTTCAGCAGAGGAAGATATGAATCACCTATTCTTTCTTTGCCCTCATGCAGCTCAAGTATGGCGTGCATCTTCTGTTTCACTGCCTCAGCTTCTTGACCACACCATTAGTTTTGAATGAAAGATTAAAACTCTCATTGAAGGCTGCCTAAATCCTATCCTTACACCTTTTCAACAACACTTACCCATTTGGATTCTGTGGCGCCTATGAAAAAGTAGAAATCTTCTCGTCTATCAACAAAAGCATAGAGATTGGCTTCAGGATTTGCAACATGCTACGGATGACACGATGGAGTGCACAATGAATGTAGCTCGGGTATTGTCGCGTTCAAGCTCCTTGGCTCCTAAACGATCAGAATGGCAAAGGCCAACGTTACCTTTTATTAAATGCAATTATGATGGTACTCGTGATGCTAGAGACAACCCCAAAGCAGGATGGATCTTCAGAGATGAAGCTGGAACTTACTTATGTGCAGGCACAACGAAGTTAAAGACATGTCAAGACTCACTGGAATTGAAATTGCAAGTGCTGCTAGTGACTATGCAACAAGTTTGGATTCGTGGATACAGAGCTTGTGTTTTCGAATGAGACAATAAGGCTCTAGTGGATCTCGTTGAGAAGATATCAGTACATTTTGGCTTACGTAATTTACTGCATGAGGTTCATACTTGGCGGGAACGATTCCAGGAAGTGATTTTCACCTGGGTACCAAGACACTCGAATAAGGCTGCAGATAAGCTTGCAAAGAGACCCCTTCGACAAATTTCATCTATATGTTTTAGTTTTATTCAATATGGTTTAGATGATATTTTGTATGAAGACCGAACAAGTTCCTAATCCAATTAGAAGACGTTAAAAAAAAATTATTCAAACCAAATAAGAACGGATTATATAATATAAAGGGTTATAAATGTCAAATAACTTTAAAATTTTACATGAAAACTAAGTATTAGTTATTTCGAAATAACAAATTTTATTTAATATGTTCTTAAAGTGAAACGGAAAAAAATAATAAATTGAGTTAAATAGAGATATAAAGTATATAGATAGTAATTAATTTTTTTTATTTGACTGATTTTTATTATTATTTTCTTTATTAGATGAACTTTTACTAATAATACTAGAGTTACGTTAAAAAATTAGCATTTTATGGCTAATTAGACTGGCAAAATCCTCTTTATAGTCATATAATTTTAGACTATATATGTACAATGGTTTGTAAATTCAACACCTTCCACATCATCTTCTTTCTCTTCCACCTCATTATTTAACATTTATTTTAGTTTTAACTTTTAATAATAATGAAAACAAACAATTCTTATATGGATCCAAATTTAATAAAATTAGTCTCTATTTATAGATCATAAAAAATTATGAATTTTGATATAAATTTTATTTTTTTAAAAGTGTTTAATACAAAATAATTGAACTTTAATAATTTGAGGAGATAAAAAAATCTCAAAAGTTCACTCTCTCGCCACCTTCTGCACTTACATTTCAACATGTGTCATTGTATGACCCGCTTTTTTGCATTCAATTAGTTAAAAATATTCAACACCGTTTAATCCACATAAACATTTTTAATAATTCAACTATCCCATTGCAAAAGTTTCGACCGTTGAATATTTTATTCAATTACCTCATTGTAAAATGCATTTTTGGAATCGAGTTTTGGTAGAAAAGATTGCAAAAAAGTAGCATGAAATGGATTGATTAAGACAGCTTTTCAATATAAGGAAAATGACATTTTTTTGTTAAAAGAAATGACATTATAGATAGAGAAATTTTGAAAAATACTTTATTTAGAATTTGAAATTTGAAAAGTACACCGTTTTAATTTTCTTTTGAAAATTACATTTTTCTAAATAGTAAATTACTGAAGTACCTATTACAAAAGATGAATAAAACATATATGTATTATATAATTTAAACAATAGAGTCCATTCTAATCACAATAAAATGGTATATTATACCATTTTATATTTTGTATAACTTTTGTAACAATATCTTTCATATTTCTTTTTTAAATATATCTATTAGATTTAATTCTATTAAAAGATATGGCATCTTTAAAATAATTAAATAAAATACTAAATTAATTGAACTAAAGATCAAACGTGAACTTAAATTAATCAAATAGTAAAACAATTGAACCCATAACAAACAATTTCTCATTAGTTAAACCACTAGTATTTAAATTGAACCAAAAACAAATCACATGAAGTCAATTAAACCAATAGTAGTAACCAATTGAATCAAGTGAACCAAGAACAAACCATTTTTATTTAATTTTCAACTCTACCACACGAGATTTTATTGTCTTCACCCACTACGTTTCAGGGAGATGTTTTGTAGCTGAAAATGGCATCTCGTATTTGTCCACTTAGGATAATAAAAATTTCGTATTTAAAATTATTATTAATTAAAATATGTAAATCTAACTTAAATGAAGTTAAAAAGGTTAAATCACATGCTACAAAATGTAATTTTCAAAAGAAAAAAACTAGTATAGTTTTCAAAAATAAAAATATTTTTAGGATATTTTTCCAAAATAGTAACATTTATATATATTTCGAAAATATTCGAAATAGGATATTTTTAACTTCGAAAATATATTTTCGAATATATATATATATATATATATATATATATATATTGTAGAGTAATTTTTATAGAAGAACTATGGGTGTAGATGAAAATATTATAGAGTAACTCTTTATTACGTTTGATTTTTCAAAAATCACATCATTTGACGATTTTTAAGTGTATGGCTAAAAAATGGAAGCCACATTTTACATGGAAAATCATTAATTCTTCTCAGACTTAGTACTCTACAAAAATGAAAAGGAAAAAATTTGATCTAACTTCTATTATTTCTCCTATTTTTATTCTACTAATTTTTGTTCTTCCCGTTTTATTTTTTCAACTCATTAATCACCATTTGCACCTATATATCGGTTCAGTTGAATTGTTCCTGACACTGTTTCCTCGAAAGCGTTAGTAAAATGAAGGTTATTTTTTAATAATCTCAATTAGACAATTAAAAAGCGTCGTCAGTAGTGGACAACACGTTATTCGTTAATATATAATCTATTGAATTAGCATAACACTCCATATTAAGAGACTCCACTTGCAAAAATGTTCATTATTTAATTAAGTTAGTTTAATCACGGGAAGAAAGTCGCTCAAATTTTCCTTTCTCATTAGTATTCAAATCGGTTTTCTGTTTAATAGTATTTACCAATGAAAAGATAATGAGATCAACTATGAAATGAACATATAGGAAAAGAAAAAGAAAAAAACTTAAGAAAAAATATCCAATATCAAACATTATGACATGAGTGGAAGCCTCCCTGGTCCAGTGGTTGACCAAGTGTTAATTAATGCTTCTATACCGAGAGGTCAGAGGATCGATTCTTCAAAGATGCGTAATTTATTGCAGATTAATGGAGACATCCTTATAGGAAGTCTTCACCGTAGTGCAAGCGAAGATCGTTCGTCATGCCAGCAGATGGAACAAAAAGATTTGTCCGGTGAAGTATTGTCTTTGTAGTTGTTTCTCAAAAAAATTGTAATAGCAGTAGTAATAATTGAGACGATTAAAAAAAACACTATGACATATAATATATAAGATTTATGCTCGTTCTTCTCGCTTTTCACGTCCCTCTTTTTAAATCCACATATTCACAATATTCGACGGTCGGAATCACTATTTCGAAAATATTTTAAAGACTTGGTTTACTGTCCCAGCAAATCATCATTCAAATTTTTCTCGTGTTTTGTACTCACTTGCACTATTATGGAAATTACAATCGTTCATTCTAATATTGTTATAACACAAGCATGTTTAATTGCAAAATTCTTCTATGATCAAAGGAAAAAAAATGCACTTTGGTGTGATATAAGTAAACAAATCCATTCTTTTAAACTCTTTTCATATACTGGTTTCTCTCTATAAACCGAGTTTAACATATAATTACAAACATATTTATACATTGGCAAACTTCAATGATTTCTGGTTTTAATTTATTAATCTCTTGCAAAAAAAGAAGTTTAACAATGAGCTTATGAAAAATATAATAGAGTAAAAAAAATCTATGAGGAGGATTATGTGAGTGACCACGTAAAAAAATACCATATTTTCTCCGAAGTTCATCATATGAAATTAAGAAGAGACGAGGAAGAAGAGGACAAAGATCGAATAATGAATACTAGGAATGACGTGTTGACTAACATGCAATGTTACATTAGAGCAATAGAATCTCTAAAAGAGTCTCCAATGAGTAAAAAAATATAAAAAAAGAGAGAAAATTGGTTGAGTCTCTAAAATTAGAGACTTGAGTCTCTAAAATTAGAGATTTTGAAAGACTAAGTCTCTAATTTTAGAGACTCCACCCACACATATTCTCATACTAGTGGTTAATATATTTTTAATAATTAAAACTTAATTATATA
>OVAN01003491.1:316-28897 GCA_900406275.1 Anastatica hierochuntica
AATAGCTTTCGTTCTTTAAGTTCTTACGGGATTCAACCCACGTAATCTTTCCCTAAACCTAAACTCTATTCACAAAACCTAAGAGGTGAGTTTAATCCCTCACAGTTAATTAACTTTAACCGTAGTAACCGTAACCATGGTCATACCTAATCCAATATAGATTTTGTTTTGGTATAGAGTATTAAAATGTTTTCTTACTAGTGTATTAGTAGACTGCATGTCCCGGTTTCGAACTTTCAATGACAACCAGGACAAGCATTTGAAGTATAAATTATGAGCAACTGTTTTAGTTCTTAAATTTCCACTTGAGATGATTGTGTCCCAAACAAAGTCAAAATCAACAACAAGATAATTCAAAGAAGGTTGTGGTGCACACAAATCTCCTTTTTTGAGCGACCTAAGAGCAGCGAAGCCAAGTGTTCACGTCTTGTTTTTAAATTTAAATCTAACTTCCTATACATTACCAACATATAATATTTGCCCAATTGATATAGTTAAGAGAAATGCTTAGGCTAATTTTTTTTCTTTTCTAGTAGAGGTGGATATTAATCGATGGAGTTGGTCTAGTTGTAGACCCGTAAATTATAAAATTGCAAATTTGTATCTTTCCTTAATTTAAAAAGATCATATAGTGTTATTCTCTATAAACCATAGTGCATACCAGAATTTGAAATTTTATATATAAGAATATTTCCTCTTTGACATTCAGTGTTAAATAGCCAGCTTTAGTTTGTCAAATGTTAAAATCTCCTTTTTGGAAAGTCAAGTGGGAAAATGGAGAGACATGGTGTGCTCTTTGTGATTATTTTCCTTATACTACATTTTGTTCAAGCTCAAGATCAAGAAGGTACACATGCGTTAAGCATTTATATTTTTATGTTCGTAGGATGTTGTAGTTATATTACTTGTTTACTAATGTTTGCTTGTACAAGCCTATCTATAGGATTCATAAGTTTGGATTGCGGTTTGTCCCCCAATGACTCTCCCTATGAAGACTCCAACACCAAATTGATGTACACATCAGATGCTGATTTCATCCAGAGTGGGAAGATGGGTAGAAACGAGGATTATGACGAAAGGCAAACTACCAAGACATTGAGATACTTTCCAGAGGGAATGCGCAACTGCTATAATCTGAATGTCACGCAAGGCATGAGATATATGATCAAGGCTACTTTCGTATATGGAAACTACGACGGTCTTAATGTCTACCCAATTTTTGACCTGTACTTTGGGCCCAATTTTTGGACAACGGTGAATACTAGTGAAATTCTCTTCACGAATGAGGTTATCCACGTGATGCGATCCAATTCTTTGCATGTTTGTCTCGTTAAGACCGGAACAAGTACGCCGATGATAAATGCATTGGAAATTCGACCGCTGAGAACAGATATGTACGTTACCAAAAGCAAATCGTTGCGAGTCTTGGGACGAATTTCTTTTGGCTTTTTAGATGGTTTTATCAGGTAAAGAACTTAAATTTGATGCCTATAAATTAAATTAACACATGTTGTTCAAGATCACATACTTACAAGAATGTCAATCTGAATCTAACACATAAATGGAAATAACTTTTACAAGAAGTAATATTGTAATTTAGAATATTCTTCGGTTCGAGTTAGACTTCGTCGGCTTCATTTCATGGATATCTTTAATAGATACACTAGTATTGATCTATTCTAATAGAAGATTGTAACAGGTATCCAGATGATGTCTATGATCGTGAATGGTTGCCATTTCTCCTGTTGGATGAGTGGGTATCACTTAATACGACTCACAGTATAAAAAGTTCAAGTTATGATCTTCCGCAGCGTGTGATGGCAAGCTCTATAACACCCCGGAACGTTAGCAAGCCGTTGAATATATCTTTGACAACATCAGATTCTCCTACTAGGAAGTCTCCTACCACAGAGATTTACCTATACATGCACTTTGCAGAGCTTCAGACCTTGAAGGCCAATGAAACCAGAAAGTTTAACATTTTGATTAATGGACAAATGATTATAAATAGTGATTCTTATAGTCCTAAATATTTAACAGCTGATAGCATACAAGACACAAGGCCACAACAATGCGACGGAGGGAACTGCAATTTCGAACTTGGGATTCGAACCTTCCACCTTTGATTAACGCTCTTGAAGGCTACTGTGGGATTGACTTCTCGCTCTTAGAAACAAACGGAGATGATGGTATGTGTATGTTGTTTTAATATATAAATTCTTGTTAATGTATAATACATTATGTATTGTAATAATATCATCAAGTTTATTATTGTTAGTGTCTGCAATCAAGGAAATCAAGTCGAAGTATAGATTGAATAAAATCAGCTGGCAAGGAGATCCATGTGTCCCATTTCAGTTCTTGTGGGATGGTCTAAAATGCAACAGCGTCGATAATTCAACGTCACCAATAATCACTTCCGTGTAAGATCATTTTCTTATTATTCTTATTCTGGTCTGGTTTGTTTGTTTGTTGGTCGCTAGCGACAGCTATCTCTGGCAGCAATCAAAATGACATTGGTTTGTCGGTCGCTGAATGAGCGTTCAAACGCAGCGCAACAACTCCATTTGACTGCTGCCATTGGCGACTAGCAAGCCAACGTGGCCTTTCTCAGACTTGAAATATTAATGGGTGTGTCATTACCAGAAACTTGTCTTCAAGTTCATTGAATGGGACTATCGCCCTTGCCATTCAAAATCTAACAAATCTGCGAAAACTGTAAGTATCTAAATAGATTAGTATTGTTAGACCACCTCCATTAGAAGGTTGTCTCTTAAAACTATTATATAAGAGTTGCCTCTTACACTGTTTACGCGGATCCCACGACACGTGGCAGCCCGCGATTGGTCAAAATTATTATTATTATTTTTTAAGTCTGATGAAAAAAAAAGTTAATAACCTCTAGTAGAGGTTCTACAATGGAGATGCTCTTATATATTGCAGAAAGTCGATTAACTTTAAATTCTATTTTTTAATCAAATGTCAGAGACTTGTCTAATAACAATTTGACAGGTGTACCAGAATTTTTAGCCGACATGAAATCGCTCTTGGTCATGTGAATTTCATACGACACAAAAAATATAATTTTAGCTTTCTCCAAACTTTTCTTGGCACTATTCAACCTATTTAATTTGTCTATCTTAACAGAAATTTAAGTAGGAACAAACTTAAGGGTCCAATTCCCAAAAAGCTTATAGAGAAGAAAGGATTGAAGTTGAAGTAAGATCTCTCATTCTCTGATCTTTGTTTAATGCTTATCGTAGATATGTTGATTGATTTTTTTTTTATCTTAAATAAACTTGCAATCTAAAGTGTTGAAGGAAATTCAGAAATTGTTTGCACAATTGGATCATGTGTAAATAGAGCCAAAGAGGGAGATCAGAAAAACAACATTATAGTACCTATTGCCGCATCAATTTCTTTGGTGGTTATCTTCGTAGTTGCATCAATCCTATATTGTGTTCTCAGGAAAAAGAAAAAGCCATCAATTGATGAAGGTAAACACCATAAACAAAATATTCAGAATTATAGTAGTTTTGAACTTGTTTTGTGAGAAAGTGTGTAACCTTATTCTTGTAGCACATGGAAACCTCACTATCTCTCTTTGATTCGATCGATCTCTCGTTTGTTTGAATAAAATGAGAAAGACACAAACTTTGTTCACCTAGTTCACGATCCAAGGAGAATCGCTACGTCTGGACCAAGATTTCTCGGAAATCTACTAAAAAGACTTGGTTACAAAAGCCCTTAAGAAATCTGCTACGAAACCTATAACAATATCTTCCTGTTCTTTCGCTGTATCACTTCTTTTGTCTCACCTTGACAACCATTGTTATAGCTTCTGTCTCTTTATATAGCCTTTTGCACATATCCTTTTTGCTCTCTCTCACCTCCTCCGTTCGTTCTGGCTGTAGAGGAATAGGACAAACAACAACATGAGTTGACAATAGGTTAATCACTCTTTTGCCCTTAGATCCTTCACAAATGTGAGCTCCTCATGTTTGCTTCTTTAAGATAAAATTGGAACCCTCTGTCTGATACAGAGTCTCTGTGATACTTAAGCAAAACCAACAAAACTCCAACTTGCTTTTGTATCACCTTCTGAACTACTTTTCTTTCTAGTGATCTTGATTTCCATCTCGGATCTTTGCCAAACTAGGCACTGGTAACCCTGAGTCTCGCGAGAGCAGTCAGGAACTTGCTGGTAGCACCTTGGTCAATATATCAGTCAGATTATGCACTGTAGAGATCTTCAAAACCTTGATCTCTCCTTCACTTATCAAGTCTCCGATAAAGTGAAACCTCCTCTGAATATGTTTAGTCCTTTCATGATGTACAACATTCTTTGCTAGAGCAATAACACTCTGTGAATTACAATAGATCTCAATTGAACCCTGTTTGAAATCCAATTCATTTATGATTCCCTTCAGCCACACTGCTTCTTTGGTTGCTTCAGTCAGAGCGATGTACTCTTCCTCTGTCTTAGATAGTGCTAATACATCTTGTAAACCAAACTTCCATCTAATCACATTTCCTCCCACAGTTAATGTGTATCCAGTGATAGATCTTCTTCTATCCAAGTCTGCAACAAAATTAGAATCGCAGAAACCGTTTACTACAAACTCATCCTCTTTCTTGTACTGAACCCTTGTTCTTAGTGTACCTTTGATGTACCTCAAAACCCACTTCACAACTTGCCAATGTTCCTTCAATGGTTTGCCCATAAATTTGCTTATAACACCAACTTGATACACCAAATCTGGCCTTGAGCCGATCATTGAGTACATTATGCTTCCCACAACACTTGCATAAGGTACAACTTTCATTGACACAACCTGTTCCTGTAGTTCTTCCTCTGTAGCTGATCTCAACTTCATATGACCACCCAAAGGTGTCTGAACTACCTTGCATTCACTCATCTTGAATGTATCAAGAATCTTCTGCATATAATCTCTTTGTGACAATTCTAGTATATGCTTAGCTTTGTCTTTGTGTATCTCCATACACAAGATTCTCCTTGCAGCACCCAAATCCTTCATATCAACATATCAGCACCCAATTTCAGAATTCAGGCTTTCCTTCAGCTTGTTGATTGTGTCCTTGCTCTTTGATATGAGCAACATATCATCGATATATAACACCAAGTATGTCAAGACTTCTGCTTCAGTTTCCTTGAAGTACACATAACTGTCATACAAGCTTCTTGAATAACCCGTTGATCTCATGAATGAGTCAAACCTTTGATTCCACAATCTTGGTGATTGCTTCAATCCATACAAAGCCTTCCTTAGTAGACACACCTTCTCAGGTGACTTCTTGCCCACAAATCCTTCTGATTGCATCATGTATATAGTTTCCTCAAGAGTTCCATGTAGGAAAGCTGTTTTTACGTCAAGTTGTTCCATTTCAAAATCAAAATGTGCTACAGCTGATAGCACTAACCGAATCGAGACATGCTTCACCACAGGTGAAAATATTTCTTGATAATCTATTCCTTTTCTTTGTGAGAACCCATGTGCTACCAACCTTGCCTTGAACCTTGACTCCTCTACTCCTGGTATTCCCATCTTTATCTTGTATACCCACTTGTAACTAATAACCTTTGCATTTTCTGGTTTGTCAACAAGATCCCAAGTGTGATTTTTTTTATGTGACAACATTTCTTCACCCATTCCACCTTTCCACTTATCATAATCTGGATACTTACAACTTCTCTATAACAGGTTGGTTCTAGTGTACCACCATCCTCTATTAGATTATAAACATAACATGCATCAACTCATCAGATATCCTTGGTTGTCTAATTTCTCTCCTGGTTCTATCTTTGGCCAGCTGATAATTCCCAAGATCTTGATGATTGTAGCACTCTTCAGACTTTGTACTAGATTCAGAATCATCTTCAAGTTCTTGTCCTTGAAGCAGTGGATCTGGATCTGCCTCAGTTTCATTTTCTACTCCACCTTGAGTTGAAGTACTTCTAGTTTCCTGTATTACTGGAATTGTCATTGTAACATTTTTCTCTTGAAGTGATATATCAATATCCTTTTCTTTTCTGTGAAATTCTTTGAACATCACTTCCTCTGTGAATGTTACATCTCTGCTGATCACACATTTCTTATCTTCTAATACCCACACTCTGTATCTCTATACCATTGTAGCATAACCGAAAAAATGTCTTTCTTTGCTCCTGGATTTAATTTTCCCTGATCTGAGTGAACATAAACAATGCAACTAAATCTTCTCAAAGAGTTCAAATCTGGTAATGACCCTGTCCAAACTTTCTCTGGAATCTCATACTCAATGACTGATGCAGGTGATATGTTAATACTGGGAACTGTTGTAGCAGCTGCTTCAACCCAATATATCTTCCCCAAACCTGATTCACTAAGCATGCTTTTGACCTTGTCCATCATAATTCTGTTCATATGTTCTGCAACACCAATCTGCTGCGGAGCGTAAGTACATGTTCTGTGTCTTACAATCCCTTCTTCCCTGTAGAAACCATCAAACTCTTGGTTGCAAAACTCAAGACCATTATCAGCTCTCAAAACTTTCACCTTTCTCCCTGATTGATTCTCAACCAACCTTTTCCATTCAACAAATGTCCTGAATGCTTCATCTTTTCTTTTTAGAAAATAGATCCACACTTTCGTTGTGTAGTCATCTATGAAAGTAATGAAGTACTAACAACCTCCTAGTGAACTTGGTACGGTTGGAGATCCTCAAAGATCTGAATGAATGTACCCTAGCTTAGCCTTTGTAACATTTTTTCATGTTGCAAAGCTTACCCGATGAGCTTTCCCAAAAGTACAATCCTCACAGAATTCAAAACCTTTGATCTTATCAGCTTGTAGAAATCCTTTCTTTACCAGTATATCCACACTCTTCTGACTCATATGATAAAGCCTGTTGTGCCATAACTTTGCCTCTTCCTTTGAATTTGTCATTGCATTAACATTTTCTAGCAACACAGTTCCCTATAGCAGATACAATGTACCACTTTTCTTCCCTTTGATAATTGTTATGCAACCTTTGTTCACTTTTAGAACCTCGTTCTTTGACTGAAACCAACACCCTTGCTCCTCCAATTTCCCCATAGAAATAAGATTCTTTGACATCGATGGAACATACTTTACATTTGTGAGCAAAACCGTTGAGTGATCATCATTTTGGATCCTGATACAACCCAATTCTTTTACTTCAGAGAATGTATCATTAGCCATCTTTACTCTACCAGTCCTTGACTCATCAAACTCAACATACCAATCCCTCCTTGATGTCATATGAAATGAACAACCCGTGTCCATTATCCACTCATTTCCATCTACTTCAGACACTGCATTTGAAACATCTGAAACAGTGAGAGCTGCTGCATCATTCATTTGTCTTGTGACATTTGAAGTTTCTCCTTTCTCTGAGCTACTTCCCCTCATGTTTCTTTCTTTCTAGATATAACAATGTTTCTTATAGTGTCCCTCTTTGCCACATACCCAACAAGCTTTCTTATCCTTAGACTTTGATATACTCTTGTTTCTTTAAGAAATTTTATCCCTCTTTTATGATCTTCCTCTATCCTGTACATACAATGCTTTAGAGCTATTCTTCAACAATTTTCCTATAGCTCCCAACTCTAGTATCTTTGATCTGATTGCTCCTGTAACTTCTTCAAGAGCCAGAGTTGTATTACAGTACTTCAGAGTCTCCTTCAGCTGATTAAACTGCTTTGGTAGTGACATAAGCAACACAATAGCCTGATCTTTATCTGGTACAGTCACTAACGTTTTCTAGATCTGATATCAGTTTGAAGAAATCATTCACGTTCTCATCTATTGTTATACTTTTCTGCATCTTGTATCCATACAACCTCTGCTTCAGATATATACGGTTTGGCAAAGACTTTGCCAGAAACAGCTAATCTAGAACCTTGATCATCCCTGCTGAAGTCTTCTCCTTTATGACTTTCCTGAGAAAATTGTTTCCCAAACTCAAAATAATAGTAGATGTAGCCTTTACTCTCTTTTCCTTGAGAGATTTATCAACTTGGGTTGCTGCACTTTGCTCTGCCGCAGACGAATCACCACCATCTGCTATCTGTTCCAGAGTCTCTGAGGCTTCTTCATCTTCAAGCCCTTCAAGCAAACCCAACATATCAAGGTGAGCAAAACCTTTTCTTTCCAAAGAATGCAATCTCCTTCTCCATCAAACTTTTCCACCTCTATTCTACCAAAAGCCATCACAAAGAGAGAAAGTTCACAACTTTATCATCAAAGCTTCAACCTTTAACAACAAAGCTTCAATCTTTTACAAAGTTAACATATTTTCTTCCTTTCCCAGCTCCTAACAAGGCTCTGATCCCATTCGTTGAAGAAAGATAGTAAATTTGAACTTGTTTTGTGAGAAATTTTGTAACTTTATGCTTGTAGCACACAGAAACCTCAATATCTCTCTTTGATTCGATCGATCTCTCGTTTGTTTGAATAAAATGAGATAGACATAAACTTTTTTCACCCAGTTCACGATCCAAGGAGAAACGCTACGTCTGGACCGAGCTTTCTTGGAAATCCACTAGAAAGATTTGGTTACAAAAGCCCTTAAGAAATCTGCTACGAAACCTGTAACAATCTCTTCATGTTCTTTCTCTGTATCACTTCTTTTATCTCACCTTGACATCCATTGTTACAGCTTCTGTCTACTTATATAGCCTTTTGCACATATCTTTTTTGCTCCCTCTCACCTCCTCTGTTCGTTCTGCTGCAGAAGAAAAGGACAAACAACAACATGAGTTGGCAATAGGTTAATTACTCCTTTGCCCTTTGATCTTTTAACAAAAACATGTGAGCTCCTCATGTTTGCTTCTTTAAGACAAAGCCGAAACCCTCTGTCTCATACAGAGTCTCTGTGATACTTAAGCAAAACCAACAAGAATCTTTGTTATAGCAAGTGTATAAATTAATGTTTTTCTCAACGGTAACTTATGTACTAGTAAAATGTTGCCATCCATTAGTATGGTTTTTAGTGTACTTCAAAAATCCCATTCTAGGTCGACTAAGGAATCAAGTTTGATGCTATAAACACGGGTCAAAGAATTTGTAATTATTCATTCGAACAAATAATAATAAAACCGTAAACGTGTGTTTGCCTGAAATTTCTCTCTAAGTTTTTTTAATCATTTCATGTTTGATTTGCGTTCGATTTTACAACAATTAAGCTTATATAGTCTCCTTGAACTTTTGTGTCATAAATAGAGCCAACATCATGTATGCTAACCACGGATGGTAGATCATCATCAAGATCATCCGAACCACCTATAATGACAAGGAATAAAAGGTTTACTTACTTGGAAGTGAAGACCATGACAAAGAACTTCCAGAGAATCCATGGGAAACGAGGGTTTGGTATCATATATTATGGTTGTGTAAATGGTAGTGAAGAAGTCGCCGTTAAAATGCTCTCACAGTCTTCATCTCAAGGATATAAACAATTTAAAGCTGAGGTACTCTTGTGACACCATTTTAATAGATTTTTGAATGAAAACACTAATTAACCAACTATATATCTTTATTTCATGCTTTTGTTAATCCTTAACCAAAAATAATCTACTTTTTAAATGAAGATTTTTTGATATTGTTTTTGTTTACCCTGGTTTGATAGGTGGAACTTCTTCTAAGAGTTCACCAAAAAAATTTGGTGGGTCTTTTTAGCTATTGCGAAGAAGGAGATAAATTAGCTCTCATCTACGAATATATGGCAAACGGAGACTTAGATGAGCATATGTCAGGTAATATATCAACACTATACAAAACACACCATTGTCGAGGCACCTTCTACTGATTTTCTAGCTGCCTAAGGCAATGAACTCAAATTTTTGTCTCGGAGGAAACTTAACTAGTGGCAACAAGTGATAATTTTAACATTGGTTATAAACTTATAAGATTAAGTTGACTTTCATTTATTCTTTCACAAAAATACAGGAAAACGTGGTGGCTCTTTTCTGAATTGGGCAACTAGACTAAAGATAGTTGCCGAATCCGCACAAGGTTCATCTGAACTTCTCATACTCCTCTCTTTTAAACTACACTTCTTTGCTTCCATTGATTGAGTTCTTTTGGAAATGATTTTCTCTTTGCTTAGGATTGGAGTACCTACATAATGGATGCAAACCACTAATGGTTCATAGAGATATAAAACCACAAATATATTGTTGAATGAACACCTACAAGCCAAACTTGCTGATTTCGGGCTTTCCCGATCATTCCCGACCGAAGGTGAAACTCATGTATCAACGGTTGTTGCTGGAACAATTGGATACCTAGATCCGGAGTAAGTATTAAAACTTAACTACTACATTGCATTAATATGAATATTCTCTTATCGATCAAATTAAATAACATTCTTAAACTGTCTTACAGATATTACCGAACAAATTGGTTGACAAAAAAGTGATGTTTATAGTTATGGGATCATAATATTAGAGATCATTACAAACAAACCTGTGATTGACCCAAACTGTGAAAAGCGACACATAGCAGAATGGGTGGGACAAATGCTTACGAAGGGAGACATCAAAATCATTACAGATCCAACACTCCATGGAGATTACAACTCCGGTTCAGTTTGGAAAGTTGTCGAACTAGCAATGTCATGTTTGAATCCTTCTTCGGCAAATAGACCAACAATGACTCATGTTGTTTCTGTACTAAACGAGTGTCTTGCATTAGAAAACTTGAGAGGAGGAGAGAGTCAAGAGATGGATTCACAAGGTTTCGTAGAAGTGAGCATAACCTATGGCATTGAAACAAACCCTTTGGCTCGGTAGAGGTCATGAAGAATTCTCTTGTTATTTTTGTTGGCTTGATTGTTGTTTACTCTTTTATATTTTACTTAACCATCTGATTTTGTGTATTTCAAAGAAAGTTTATCAACTTCTTTTTTGAACTAAGAACTAATCAGTATTTCAAAGGTCAAATTATTTTCGTTTTCAAACTTCGGATTTATGTAAACCAAATATAAAAGGTGGATCGTGGATGTGGCGGAAAATTCTCAAGCTTCGTGATGTTGCTTCTGATTTTGTTCGTGTTCGTGTGGGAAATGGCAAGCTGGCCTCCTTTTGGTATGACCATTTGTTGTCGATTGGGAGACTTTTTGATGTTGTTGGCTTTCGTGGATTCTGTGGCTTGGGGATCTCAAAAAATGCGACAGTGGCTGAAGCATCTTTCACGGGCTGGCAGTTTAGGCGTCAACGTACAAAGCCGCTAAGGCTGATTGCCGCTTCCTTACAGAGCATGCCACTTTCGGTTCCTGACGCTGGTCATGATGTGGTTCTGTGGAGGTCTAATCTTGACAAGTATCGGCCTGTTTTTTCATGCCAAGCCTTTGTTGCAATGGCCAGCTGCAGTTTTGTTTAAGTTTAACACACCGAAACATGCGTTCATTTCCTAGTTGGCTATTAAGGACCGATTGTCCACAGCGGTCCGTGTTTCACAATGGGCAAGAGGGTTCTCGCAAGCTTGTGTTTATGCTCTTGTCATTGCGAGGATAGGCATCATCTCTTTTTTTAGTGTGAATACTCAGCGTTAGTTTGGCGTAAGCTATCATGGGGATTGTGGGAAGGACGATACTCTTGTGTTTCGGCTGATGTTGTTTCCCATTTGATAATTTTCCTTCGGACCTCTCGCATGGGGTTGCTCCTGCGGCTACTCTTTCAACGCACGTTGTATCATCTTTGGGCCACACCCAACAAGGTGCGTCACGGTTCGTAGAAACTTCAACCGGATGTTTTGGTACGGCAAATTGACAAGGACATCAGAGCAAAACTCCTAGCTATACATAGCTCGGGGAATGAGGATCTTCTTACCTTGTGGTTTAGTACGCGTTAGTGGGGAATTTGTTTGATTCTTTGATTCTTTAAATTTGAACATTTTAACTTAGTAGCATTCATTATAAAGAGGTTTTTTGTTGCAATTAAGTTTCACATTTCAACAACAAAAATCCTCCAAACTCCAAATCTTTTCAAAGCTCCTTTTAATTTTAATTGATTGATTTGAGCTTTGTTACTTTGTCAGAGATTTACTCCTTCTATTTCAAAATAAATGAAGTTTAAGAATGTTGTACACAAATTAATAAACTTAATAAATGTCAATTGTTTTTACATGATTTTTCTAAACTAAGTTATCTATAGGAATCTTGATGGTGGCAAATATAGGGTTTTTGGGCGATCAGGGAGCGATTTTCATACTTGATCATTGCTTTGCTCTGCTCGCTTCGATATGATCCTCTGCTCCTTGTTTAGTTCTTCTACATATTCATTACGCCCTCATATTATGTGTTACAGCCCTTACTCTCTCTCTTGCGGTACTCATACCATCCGATTTGAGTCTCTCTTCCATGGTGACCTGATACTCTCGAGGAGAAAAGGGAAAAGCTATGGCTTCTTTGAGTCTGATAAATTTGATGAGAGCGAGAGCAAGAGCACAAAAGGTGTTTAGGAAGAATCATAATAGACTCCCATGAGAATAAAGTTACAATGTACATCTCTTTATATAGAGAAATATCTAGACCTAATTTCCTAAAAAGATAAACATAATTGTTAATAATATATTTCCAGTTAATGGTAAATGTTCTATTCTAAGATAGTAACATATTTCCAAGATATTTGGTCGATCTTCTCGATCTCCTAATACCCTCCCGCAAGCTCATACGTGTAAAAACGTATGAGATTGAACCAATCTTCAAATTCAGCGTTATACCTGGCCGTCGGATCATCATGACGTTTATACCTCGTCAAGGTCAAATCGGCTGCAACATCCGGCCGTCGGATCAATAACGACATTTATACCCGGTCGGAGGTCAATTCAGTGGAAAATACACTTTGCGTATTTGTTAAGTTTCATGGGCTTCCAACTCAAAACCAATTGGCAATGAGTGGATTGACCCATTTAACTTATATATTACTCATGTCCCCATCATATTTCCGATGTGGGATCTTTCCCTCAACACCTCCCCTCGAGATAATGGTTCTTTTAACCATTAATCTCGACGAATCCATCACGCCCCCTCCGAGATAATGCTTTTTTTTCTAGCTATGGAATTGAGCCATCTTTGGGCCATCAATTAGTGGGGTGATCGGGCCACATTCTGGGCCAGGTTAATGGGGTAGAGTGTGGGCCTGACTCTGATACCATGTTAAGTTTCATGGGCTTCCAACTCAAAACCAATTGGCAATGAGTGGATTGACCCATTTAACTTATATATTACTCATGTCCCCATCATATTTCCGATGTGGGATCTTTCCCTCAACAGTATTTGTGTATCTTCATAATCTTCATCGTCACCCTTAGATTTCTGTATATATTCGTCGGATCAAAACTCGTCATCGCCAGATCAACATCGTATCCGGTCGAATCATCATTTTAAATCTTTACGATTACCATCGAATTCGTAGTTGATAGATCGTCACACAAAAACCAAATCTTGTAAATCTATGTCAACAAAAAATTAATTTCACAAGCAAAGGAAAAACAAAATTTCCAATCAATGAAAAACGTACCAACGATAATTCATCCATAATCACATCGTTATCACACCATCTATTGTCTTCTCTTTTTCTTTAATTTTTCTGTCTTTTTAAGGTAAATAGAAATAAACCAAACAAAATTGAAAGAGAAACACAAAAGCAATCACGTTAAAAAAATCAAACACACGAAGATGAATTTTTTTTCGAAACATAAGATGGAGATATAGATAAAAAAAGATTAAGAATAAATAGAAAATTATAGAAATTTGTTTTTCATAATCGTGGAAGCAAAAACTTTAACCCATAGGAGTTGGATCAATGCTCTGATACCATGATAAATTTGATGAGAGCAAGAGCACAAAAGGTGTTTAGAAAGAATTATAATAGACTCTCATGAGAATAAAGTTACAATATATATCGCTTTATATAGAGAAATATCTAGACCTAATTTCCTAATCTAAGATAAACATAAATGTTAATATATTTCCAGATAATGGTAAATTTTCTATTCTAAGATATTAACATATTTCCAAAATATTTGGTCGATCTTCCCGATTTCCCAATAGAGTCAATGGGTTCGTCCTCAACCTACTCGCCTCCCCGCAGTTGACAATGCGGATTTGATAGCTGATAACATCCTCACGTTTATTGGCCATATCCTGAACCCTGACATTCAATGGCCAAAAGTAGTGATCGACTTTTTACCGCAACTATGGGGATTAGGCTATCGGATTTAGGGGAAAATTATTGGCCGAGAAACGTTTTGTTTTTGCTTCAAAAAAGAGGCGGACTTACAATCGCTACTTGATCGGGCTCCATTCCATTATAGATGATGGATGATAATTCTCCAACGTCGGGAACCAATTATCTTTGGTTCCTTTCCATCTATGATCCCCTTTTGGATAACAACTCACAATCTTCTGGTGCATTATTATAAGTATGATGTTCTCAAAGCTACTGGCAAAAAGCTTGGTTCCTTCCTTGATTACGATTTGACTGAGAGACGTGTCAAGATTCTTATTGATGGTACTAAGCCATTGGTGGTAAAGGAGAAATTCACTTTTCCAACTCGAGGGGAGGCAACATATGAGTTTTAGTATGAAAGACTTCAACGACATTGCTTCACCTGTCACTCTCTTCGTCACGAAGCAAATCATTGCTTTACCTTGGGTCTTACGGCATGTGTTGAGGTTCTGTCAAACATCTGAGACATTAGCCAACAAAATATCTTAAATCGGCTTGAGGAAGATAAGCCCTTTCACATAGAAAAGAGACATACTCAAGCATAGCAATCAGAACCTCTAATGACGCAAAGACATGATCATTTTCCTTTACCTCATGTACCTCTTCCTTACCATGCTTCTATAGTATCTAGCCCACATGAACACTCCTCATCTCCTCCCCAACCCCTTTCTCATAGTCGTCGACATCAACCACCTTTACCTCCACCTCCCCTTCGCAGATACTCTCCGCTGCATCACCATCGTCTTCCTCCATCGACACCATCAAGATACCACTACCCCTCCCCCCACCCTTGACACAGGCTGCGTACTCCGGGAAGGGAACATGTGACTAATCACACTCGTCCTTTCGATAATTCAAGGAAACTGGAGAATATTGGTCATCAATCACGGCACCAGAAAGATAAGTACTATAGTGATCGACATCATTATAAGCATAAACGCTCTGCTTCACATGCTCATAAGGATCACTACCATTCTTCCAAACGTCGCTGATCTCCATCTCTTCCCTCTCTTGTGCATGATTTAAATCATGCACCTCACAAGGAACAAGGTGATCCTTGTGATGGAGACATGCTCTTGAACGTCTAAGTATTCAAGAAGAAAAATTCCCAAAACACCGCTCTGCTGTTGAGAGATTGACTAATCCAGATTCACAAATGGGCTTACATCTCAATTCTGGAAAATGTATTCAGTCATTTAATCATGTCTTATCAACAGGTCTTCAAGATGTTCTAATTTTGTTTGACTCTCTGTAGGGAGAACCAAGTAAGGTTAAGCTACATTTTTCTTTAACTTCTTCTTCTTCAAAGAGGTTAGTTCATGATCGTGCTTTATGTCGGCAAATGTGATCTGCTAATTCTACTAGCCTCTCAGTCCAAGAAAAACAACTCGCATTACCTGTCATACCGAGAGCTTGGATTTCCACCTTGGTACAGCTGGTGCCACATCTTGAAAGGATCCAAAAAAGGAACTACTCAAGCGTAGATGATAGCTCAGGTTTTCACCTAAGAAATCACTGCGATAGTACAGTTAAGCACGTTGTAGTGGTTCGAGATCGAATCCACAGAGACCAAAAATCACACGAAAAAATATGAAGCACACGCGGGCTAAGAGCGAAAAGAAGAGTTTAAAAGAGATGTAGAAATCGAAACTAGCAAGCATAAATCAATGAAAACGATGGGTCGTCGTAGTATAGTGGTAAGTATTTCCGCCTGTCACGCGGGTGACCCGGGTTTGATCCCCGGCAATGGCGGCAAAAAACTTGATAGCTCAGATTTTTGCCCAAGATAACACTGCAAGCGCACAGAAGTACATTGTAGTGGTTCGGGATCGAATCCATAGAGACCAAAGGTAGCACGTAGAATTTCAGATCAAATAGCATGCTAAAGCGAAAAGTATGTTTTGTAAGAGATGCAATATTAAAAATTCAGAAAGAAGAGAAAGCAAACAAACGAATACGGGTTGTAAATCAATCAAAGAAGAGTTGGACATTAGGTATTCTCAGGGAAACAATTCATTGTTGATTCAAATTATAGATTAGGGAACAAGTTTTAAACCGTCTTGAACTCAAACACGAATGTAGAATTGATATACTTCCGTAGTATTAGTTCCTTATGTATTAGAAACCTTGAGACTAACTTCCGTTGACTCTCGGATTCTAATCATGCATTCTAAACAGGTTTGATATATTAACAATTCACTTAAACATCAACTTCCATTGGCTTAAGATAAATTGCTCATTTAGGATTCTTTCAGGCATTTAATCGAACACTTTCCAGGCGTTAAACAGCCTAAGATCAAAAACAAAGTGACTAGTTTAATTTCATAGATTAAGAGCAATCCTAGATGAAGATCCAATTGATTAAATCCCTAGTCATACAATTCTATGTCAACAAATCAGAATCCCTATATAAGAACCCTAAACCCAACAAGCAAACTACTCACTCATGAGAATCGAACAAACACATATCACATCAGAGAGAGACATGATTGTATTGAACAGAGAATAAAGAGTAAGGTTCAGATTCTTCTCGGATTTGAAGTACGAAAGATGATTCTTCTCCTTAGGTTACAGAGCTCTCTCTTGCTCTCAAAAACTTAGAAAAAGTGCATAATGAAACAGGGAACACAAGCTTAAGTTTTAGTAATGAGATCCGGTTCAAAATAAGTTCAGTTTGGTTCTTCGTAAAATCGGTCTGAAAATCGGGACATGGATCGATCTTGAGATAAGGACCGATCAATCCTTGTCCAAGCTCGATTCCTGTAAAAACACTAAAGAACACAAATTCGCGCCAAAAAGATCTGAATACATATTAAAAACCATAAATCTCGTGTAAACACCATGATAGAAACTACTAAAATACTAACACATCACTGGATACAAGTATTCTCAGGGAAAATTTTCACTGTTAAATCGAATTATGAATCTAGAAGTGCTGTTATGGATCCAGGGATAAATCATACAAATATATTTATTATTCCTAAAATAGAAGACCCGACAACTTTTTCGAATTATAGGCCCATTGGTTTATGCAATGTTATCTACAAATCATCTCCAAAATCCTGGTCTTTAGGCTAAAATCATATTTACATGGTATAGTCTCAGAATGATCTCAGATAGTATATTGATTGCTCATGAGCTCATGCACTCTCTCAAGGTTAGGAAAATAGTTTCTCAAACTTATATGGTTGTCAATACATATATCTCTAAAGCTTATGACAGAGTAAAATGGAAATTTTGGAAAAAACGATGCGGTCTTTTGGCTTCTGTGATAAATGGATTAGCTGGATCATGGCATCGGTAACAATAGTAAGGTATTCAGTTTTGATTAATGGGAATCCTCAGGGATTAATTGTACCACAACGGGGTTTACGGCAGGGAGATCTGCTATCCCCATACCTTTTCATCCTTTGAGCGGATGTCTTATCTCACCTCATTAGTCAACAAGCCATGAAGAAAAAAATTCAAGGGATAAAAATAGAAAATGGTGTACCATCGGTACCCTATCTCTTGTTTGCGGACGACTCGCTTTTCTTCCGCCGTGCAATTATCAAAAATTTTCGACTTTAAAGAAAATATTCCAAGCATATGAGGAAGCTTCAGGGCAAATGATAAACCCATCAAAATCGAGGATCACGTTTGGTTCAAGGGTCCCGGGAAGCATACATCATCATCTGAAAACAATTCTTGGGATTAACCAAGATGGTGGAGGCAGAAAATACTTAAGACTCCCAGAACTATTTGTGCGAAAGAAGTCAAAAATCTTTTTTTTTGTCAGAGAAGTCAGAAATCTTTAACTTTATCATTGATAAAGTTAGACAAAAAAAAACATATGGTTGGAGTTGTAAGTATCTAACGCCGGTTCGAAAGGAAATTCTCCTCAGATCTGTAGTCATGACAATGCCTGTTTATGTTATGTCCTGTTTCAAATTACCAATGACAGTCACAAATATAATATTTGAAGGTGACAGTAAAGGACTTGTGGTTTATTTACATGGAAACACAAAAAGCAGAGACAATTGATATCATTTGTAATAATATAAAGTTACTTCAAATAATGATATAAAGTTATTTCAAATAAGTTTCTCTCGGGTTCTCTACATACATATATCTCGGGATGCAAATCAACTAGCGCATGCTTTATCCAAATATACTTTGACTAGATCAAATTTTTATTCAAATCGTTTTTTGCCTCCGGACTGGTTCTCTTGGCAGATCTGTAAACGTTGTTAATTAATAAAATTTTATATGACCAAAAAAAGGGATATACTATTTTTTCCACACAAAAATACTCATACCTTTTTCGACTCACCAAATTATATGTTTATTTTTTTTTCTTTATCTTTGTTTTAGAGTGAATCCTTATGCTTCTAATTTTAGTAATCATAAGACTACAAAATTCAACATTACATAATAAAGATGAATTGACATGATATCCCAAGTAAAACAAAATTAGTTTCCTATCCAAAACCTGTAAGAGGCACTTTCAGGGGTATTGTACAACCTTTCAAACTAACAATATAACAGGTAGGCATAATAACAAACGTGAAGGCTTTAGGAGGGAAGAAGTCATTGGAGTTGAATTACTCAATGAGTCAATGGTCTTCCCTTTATGACATGGAAGAATCTTCGAGCACTACTACTTCCTTTCGTCCACCTTTTTAAGATTTAATTTTTTTTTTCCTTCTTGCTATCTGCCGGCAACATATCGTAGCAATAAAGTTACTTGATGAGTTATTTATTTTTTGTTTATTTGTCAAGAGAGAATCTTGAAGGTGTTTGAGTTGTTATACAATAAACCAGAGTGTACGCTTACATACTTTCTAAATAGAGAATGAAACTGCTACTACTCGTCTACTACTACTTCCTATCCTCATTTTATATATTAGTTCTGTTGACTTTGCAATGTGAGGCACAAGGGTTTTTTTTTTGTTGAAGGCACAAACCTATTTATAAAACTACTTATCTTAAACCTAATTTATTATCACATACTAGACCTATAGGACCTAGATGTAAAAACCCAATTGACCCAAATAAAATATATCTTCCTAGATATTCATGTAGGGAATTGATTTCGTAGAAGATGAATCCGTAGTTGGAGGTGGGTTCCATCACCTCACCTGAATCTGGATCGAATTTGTGTCGGATTAGATCGAGTGGGCCTCAAGGCTATGTCACAAAGAAAAATAAAAAAGTTGAAAGCCAAAAAGAAAAAATAGGTTGGAGGTCCGTTAAAGAAAGGAGATCAGCCCATGAATTGAAAACTCTCTTCGAGACTACTGACCACTAAGGGGGGATCATAAAGTTAATATAGCACGAGTTAATGCACACTAATAAAAGAAGGATTCACCGGAAGGAAAGACGCCGCCACGATCTGGGAGATAACACTATATAAGAAGGAGGGCGAATGAGAAAGGGGTTGACTTTTCCACGGAGAACACACATTTTCATTCATTTAAGAATGTAAAAGGAGAACATTTCTTGAACAATTTTTTTGATATAATACAATAAACTCCTTTTCATAGTCAAAATTGCGAAATAATCTACCGCAAACCCTAACCCAAATTCTGAGATTGGACCCTAGATTCATCACTGAGATTACTTTTGTGGGATCGTCAAACTTAGAACATGAATATCTTGAATGTCCAACTTGGACAATTCTATTCTCCCATCTTATTATAATCTACAATCATTGTATAACGAATTGGGGAAAATGGGAGATATGGACGAGAGAGTTATATGATGAAAGAGGTTATACATTGTGACCTCTAAGTTCTTAGATATGCCTTACGCAAAAAAAAAGTTCGTTTTTTTTTGTCAAATAAACATTAATTAGAAAAAGTCTCTCAAATTGGGCAATCAATTTGGAGGAGTTGAATCTACAAAAGAAAAATCACGGGTAAAGGAACGTGATCTTCGCGCCAGACCATTTGCTAATGTGTTCGCCGTCCGCAGTATAAGTGATATCGAGAACTCTGGGAAGTAATCACGAAGTTGCTTAAGCTCTTGGCTTTGTGTATAGAAGGCTGGCCAGTCGTCCGAGTTTTGACAAAAGGTGATCAGATCCGCACAGTCCGTCTGAAAAAGCTGGTAGTCTAATCCTCGGTCATGTATTTCTGACAATGCCCATAGCAGAGCTTCCAACTCAGAATGAAGCGGTGACAAAACATCGGCGTTGGCATCTCGCCCCCATCAAGATCTCTGTCTGAGCTGTATCTGAACAGTGCCATCCAAGTCCGGAAGTGGGATCTTATTGCTTCCAGGATCCATCTACCCTACAGATTAAACCAGTCGTAACGGGGGGCTCCACAGAAGACCCTTCCTCTTCAGAACACGAAGGCACTTGCGCTTCTTTCCATGCTATAGAATATGTCTATGCATTTCTCCGAATCTCATTCACATCCGATTGTATCCCCTGGAAAACTTTTTTATTTCTTGCTTTCCATATTAATCATAAAATCCATGGGAAAAGGTCATATTGATCCTCATCATTTTTTCTCAACAGATTCCACCAGAAAAGATAGTCCATATTTGTAAAGATTTAGGTTGACGGAAAAGCCTGCGCGCTTACCTGATCATGACAGTAATTCCAAATCTGTTTAATCGAGTCACACTCAAAGAAAACATGATTTATTGATTCCTAAACAGAACCACACCGTTGACATAATGTATCACACTGTATTCCTCGGTGAACTAATTCTGTGGTGACCGCTAAATTGCCTTCTCGGCATATGTCTCCTTATTCTTCCCCTTAACATCCAAAAGCTCGCGGTACCTTCCATCCTGATCACAGTCTTGTCTCTCAAACAAATCCAAATTCAAAGCCCGTTTAACCGGTAATCTACGCCCATCATCTTTAGCAGCGCCTTCACCCCTTAAGACCCATTCATTTGATCCTTAACTTGCGGATTCTGAGGATTCCGGTTTTGTTCAATGTCAGGACAAACTGAGACATCATGCGTAAGCATGTTGCAATGTTCACATAATCCATTAAGCTTCTCGTACTTGAGCCCCACCTTAATTTCTTCCCCATGATCAAACGGTACCACCGTCGTAAAAGCCAGCGACTTAAAGCCTTCCACCGTAACAAAGACACTGCCTGAGTCCACATCTAAATCACGTACCTCGCCAATCGCTTTGCCAACAGCCCTGACTGTTGCTTCCTCCCAGAGATGCAAGGGAATATTATCAATCTTAACCCAAAAAGAGACGGCCGAAGGATAAGAGGGGCTGACCACAGGCTCCCAGCGCACTAACGACACCATCCAGCCATCGAAGTGATACGGACCATAGTTCAAAACCTCTGCAATGTCTCGCTCAGTCTGGAAGTTAAACTGGAACCGTCCATTACCGATTTCTCCACCTTCGACCCTTCCCTCTAACTTCCAAATTTTGGGAAAGTTAGCAATTAGTTTCTCCATGCTCTGCTCCTTAGGATTCATCAGCCTTCTTATGAGGGTTAAGGAAAACTGTTGGACCCTATTCACTATGGTAGACCTCGACAGCTTTACCGATTCGGTCAGCACCACTTGTTTGCCATTGTTAACTCTTAGCTGAGCCATCCTTTTACCCAAAAAACAGACCCAACAAAGCCTCTATGAACTGTGTATCCGCAACAAACCAATGCAAGAGCCCCCTGTGTAAACTCTCTATCTCAGGAAAGCGTGGGAAACAAAAGAAAGATGAAGCAAAGGAGTGGCACTAACTTTGATTTTATAGTGGAACCTTGCTCCGTCAAAAATTCCTTAACTAGAGTGTAAGAGATATATGCAAATCGAGAGATTGATTTGAGAATCCCTTGACACCGTTGCGAATCACGGAATCGTCTCTCGTGATTCCTAATCCTAGATCCAGAGCCTCCTTTTTCCATATCCATAGGTGCCTAATCGAGACTCGACATCACCATAACATCTTTCCTTGGAATCATGATGAGCAAATCCCTCCCAGGAATAACACCGGGATCTTGAAAATCTTCCCTCATTAGATGCCATAAACGGCTCAGATCAGCCACGATACCCTAAATCTGAAAACGATTTGCTCCCCCAAACCAAGATTCCACCTCTCTGTAAAAATCTCTCGAAACATAGACCCCTCTCGTGGCAGCCAGAATCGTCATCCCATAGTACCACCGCCTCTCGCCGTCAAACACCCAAAACCGGTCCGGACAGAGCTTCATTCGTCGTCGACGCCAAAAACTCTAATGAAAAGCTCTCATCGAAGAGAGATAGAATTTTTATGTCTTAGATATGCCTTAGATATGCCTTAGATATGCCTTTTTAATTTTTAAATAGATTATAACTTTTTATGTCTTCATAAAAAATGGTTGATGTTGCAAAAGCTATTAGGTTTCAAGCATCTTCGTTATATATTTTATTCTGGCAGTTGACAATTTTTGGGTTTACTCTAAAGGAAACATATTTGATTAATGTCCACTTGAAGCTGGCCACTCCAGAGCTTAATATATCAGAGCTTGAAAAGAAGTTAATGTCAAACACCTCCAACAATAGAACAAAATGAAGAACCAATCTTGTGGAGTTTTTACGTGTCTCCATTATCACATTTGCTCTCATACATTTTGCTCAAGCTCAGGATCAAAAAGGTAATATATCTAAAAAAAATCTTGTTTTTTAAAAATATTTTCAGACTTTTGAGATTGTATTAATTAGAATCCCATAAGCAAAACCCATCTTATCCTTCCTCTGTTTTCGTTGTCTTTAGGATTCATATCTTTGGATTGTGGTCTATCACCTGATGGTTCTCCATATACCGATAAAACTACAGAATTAACATTCGTTTCAGATTCTAGTTTAATCAAAACCGGAAAGAATGGCCGAATCGAGAAGGAGTTGGTTGAAGAATTTGGAGAGCCATACGTGACGCTAAGATACTTTCCGGATGGAGAACGGAATTGTTATGACCTGAATATAACGCATGACATAAGTTACTTGGTTAGAGCTTACTTCCTATATGAAAATTACGACGGTCTTAATATTTATCCAACCTTTGATATGTTTCTTGGTCCAAATAAGTGGAGAAAAGTTGATTTGGCTGCAACAAGAGGTACTATGGTAAGAGAGATGATTTACGTGTCCGAGTTAGGCTCTTTGCAAATATGTCTTATTAAGACAGGAGCAACTACTCCAATGATATCAACCTTGGAGCTACGACCATTGAGAAATGATACTTATGTCAATGGGAATGGAAGTTCCTTGAATCATTTATTAAGAGTATATCTTAGCAATTCAGGTCGCTTTTTACGGTAGGTAAATTTTGATATGCTATTAGGATTATTTATCTTTCATCTTGATGCACGAGCATTGCACTATCTATGTAGACATACTCAAATATGTAATAAAAATAGCCGAGGAAAAATTAAAACTTTGAATGTGTCTTAGATTTCAAATACTCTCAAGTAATTGCAGTGCTACTCGGGTATTATCTATGTCTAATGCGAGCCTTTGGTAGGTATCCTGATGATATCTATGATCGCACCTGGCTCTCATTCTCAAAGAAGGAGTGGAAGCACTTAAATACAACTCTCAAAGTAAACACTTCTAACGGTTATGATCCACCGCAAGCTGCAATGGCATCGGCTACAACCAATGGAAATGATAATGAGACATGGAACATTTTTTTCATGGAACTTGAAGGATGCAACCCAATTTCACACGTATTTCCACTTTGCAGAGATTGAAACTCTCTTGGCTAATGATACAAGGAAATTCAATGTTCTGCTAAATGGAAAAGTTGCATATGGACCTTATAGTCCTAAAAACTTAAGCATCGAAACTATAATAAGCACCAAAACGCAAGAGGATTGCAACGGGGGTACTTGTATTTTACAGTTGATGAAAACGTCGAGGTCAACTCTTCCTCCTCTCATCAATGCATTTGAAGTTTATAGCATTCTTGAGTTTCCACAATCAGAAACAAACCGAGATGATGGTGCTCATAAATGCATATTATGATACATATGAAACATAATTTTCATCTGTTATATTAGTGATTTTCATTGACTTTGTAACTCTAGTTTCCGCTATCAAGAATCTCCAAGCAGCTTATGGATTGAATAGGATTAGTTGGCAAGGTGATTCATGTGTCCCAAAACAGTTCTTGTGGACTGGTGTGACTTGCAACAACAATGATACTTCCACGCCACCAACAATTACTTCTTTGTAAGATCTTAGAACTCATGTATGCTTAAATCATTTCTCTATTCTGAATATCTTACGCTTCAAACATAAATAATATTACAGAAATTTATCTTCAAGTGGATTAATAGGGATCATCACACATGACATTCAAAATTTAACCCACTTAGAGGAGCTGTGAGAATCATACATCATACATTTCAAAAACTGAACAATTTACATTTATCCTTTGATGATGACTATATATTTCTTTTAACAAATGTTAGGGACTTATCAAATAATAGCTTGACCGGTGTTGTGCCTGAGTTTCTAGCCGATATGAAATCACTCTTAATCATGTAAGTCACTTATAAGGCAATAATGAAAATGAAATGTATTTTAGCTATCTCATTGACTTGAGTTATTTACCTTAATAGAAACTTAAAAGGAAACAATCTTAGTGGCCAACTCCCTCATAAGCTTCTACAGAAGAAAGGACTCAAGTTGAAGTAAGATGTTTCTCATATACTATCTTCATTTGATGTTTTTTATACCTATTAATCAATAGCATTTCTAATCTACAGCGTTCAAGGGAACCCTAAGCTTGTTTGCACAGAAGGGTTATGTGTAAATACGCCTGGAGAAGGTGGACATCCCAAAAAGGGTATAATAGTACCGGTTATCGCATCGATAGCTTTAGCGGTTATTCTTGTGGCTTCTTTGATTCTGTTTTTTGGAATAAAAAAGAGACGTAGATCAAGTAGTAAAGGTATTCATGGAGAATTTATATTCTCATAGAAAACCTACAAAATCTTGTTGTTCAGTTGCAGCAAATGTAAGGCCTAGAGATTACTCGAGAATAGCGAAAAAAAAAAGTTTTACTTACGCGGAGGTTACTGAAATGACAAACAACTTTGATACGATTCTTGGGAAAGGAGGGTTTGGTATGGTTTATCATGGATATGTAAATGGTACAGAACAAGTTGCTGTAAAAGTACTCTCTCAGGATTCAGTACATGGCTATAAACAATTCAAAGCAGAGGTACTTAGAATACTAAAATCTTCAATTGTCAATCTTCATTCATCATTAACAATCTTTGAATCCAGACATTTTGTTACTAACTTCATTGTACTTTTGTTGTTCACCAGGTTGAACTTCTTCTAAGAGTGCATCACAAGAATTTGGTAAGCCTAGTTGGATACTGCAAAGAAGGGAAGAAATTGGCTCTCGTCTACGAATACATGGCCAATGGAGATTTAAAAGAACTTTTGTCAGGTAAATCATGAAAGACAGTTAGATCGTGAGATGTAATTCACAAGTTGCTGAAGAAGATAAACGTGAGTTGCAGGTGTTGCAGGAGCTGTTGGAACAAGTCATTGTTGTTCCACCAACTGGAGTTGCTGATGTGGCAAAAGCTGAAAAAAGGAAAAACGTGAAATAAAAGGAATATCCGAAAATTGGGTATTTCCAGAGATATATTGGTTAGGTTAAAAGATTTCCTAAACCCTAAATATAAAGGGTGAAAGGAGATGCTTTTAGGGTAAGTCAAAAACAATACAGAAAAAGCTGAGAGAGAGTTTTTTCTTTGAGAGAGTTTGTGATACTCTGTTTTGGTGAAAAGAGAGATAGCGTAGAAATATCGTTTACCATCTCTGTCTTGGGTGGGTAGAAATCGTAGGTGACAAGCTAAGAGAAAGTCTTAGGGTTGTGTAAAACCAATCAAGAGAGTTGTAAACTTCTTAATACGATTTCTAATAAAGTGTGTCTCGGTGTGACCGAGTTTTGAAGACGTAGGCACAAGGCCGAACCTTGTTAAATTGTTGTGTGTTCTTGTGTTTGATTTCTTATTGTTTATCGAGCTCATCCGACTTTTCAATTGGTATCAGAGCGGGCACCTGAATCTAGTCTTATAGACTTACAACAGGTGAGCATCCTGCAGAGAAGATGGGCTCGGTAGATCTTATTGTTGTAAATCGAACTCCAATTCTAGAAAAAGGAAAGCATGGGTTTTCAAGAAGAGAAGAGCCATATAATCATGGAAACGAGAGCGATACAGATTCTAATGATGAATCTGTTGCTGGAACAGATGAAGCTGTTGGAACAGATAGAGGCAGTGCAGAAACAGAAGAAGATTTATCAGAAAGTGATAACAGCGATGATGAGGACTTTGATATGTACGTGGAATTTCAAAAGATTTTTGATAACTAGAAGCTGATTTGTGAGGAGAAATTGAAGTTAGTTGAAGAGAAATTATCCTTGCAAGACTTGAACGAGAAGCTAAAAGAAGCTCTATGTAAAGAAGAAGAGAAAAGTCAGCTGTTGGAACGATAATTGAGAGATACAAGAAAACAGATTCAGATGTTGAACAGTGGGACTAAAGATTTAGAAAAGATCTTATCAGTTAGATGAGTTGGACACTGCACTTATGGGCTTGGTTACAATGGAGAACAAAACTTCAAGAAGAGTGAGTTTGTTCGTGCCAGCACATCTCACCAAGTGCAGAACACGCAGGAGAGTCAAGAAGATGGNTAGGAGAGTCAAGAAGATGGCGTGAAAGTAAGTCAACAAAACCTACAACTGGCAAAAGAAAAGATGTTCTTAGAGAAAGAACTTAGCTTGGAGAAAGAAAAAAGGAAGATGTGTGAACAAGAACTTGTTGAGACTAAAAAGAAGACTCTTATGCACAACTGTGGCAGAAAAGATCAGGAAAAAGTCGTGACTAGGAGAACAAACAGAAAGATCAATCATGGTCTTGGCTATCAAGGAGACATGTCTATGATCAAAACCAAATATGTTGGTCGCAGTTGTTGGAACAACTCAGGTTCTGTTCCAGCAGAGTTTCGGAAAGTCAAAAGTGCAGAAAAAGAGACTCGTGCATGCTACTACTGTGGGAAATTTGGCCATATCAAGAAGTATTGCTACAGATTTAAGGCAAAAGTGAAGAGGTTGCTGAGTAAACAGAGGTATTATCCTTATTTTGGTGATAACTCTCGAGTTTTTGTGGAAAAAACAGATTTGTATGATGAAGAGGTTGTAGCTTACACTTCACTGAGCATAATTGATAGTCAATCATGTTATGAAGATCATGGATGTTCCAAACGTATGAATGATAATCGAAAGCTTGATCTAACAGATCATATGAGTGTGAAGAAAGACAACCATGATCTTGAGGATCTTCAAGATAAGAAGCTGGAAGTCAAACCTTTTGGTGTGCAGAATTCACATGTCGACAGTCTGTTGGAACAGGTTAATGTGTGTTCCAGCGAGTCTGCCATATCTATGATGAGTAACACGTTAATGTCGACGAAGGATAAAGCAGAGCTACCTCAGGTCACGTCTCAGATTACTCACTTGGAAGCACTGAAGCTTGTGTTTCAGTTTGTGTGGAGAATTTTGGGTCTCAAGAAGAGTGACTCATATCAAAAGTTGAGTGATTTTGCTGATATGAACATGATAGGAACTTTAAAGAAGCGAGATGGTGTGTTGATGACAAAATCTGAGTCTACGATGCTGCTATCAACATTGCTGATATATAAGTTGTGATTTTGAATGAATTATGCCACTCAAGCAGGGGGAGAATGAAAAGGTTATGGCAGTTTGAAGCAAGGTTATGGCGGTTTGAAGTTTTTAGATTGAAGCTTCAAAGCAAAGAGAAGAAGAAGGCAAAGAATTGAGGGGGAGCTTGTTGAAGCAAGCGTGAGTTGTTGAAGGAAGCTTGAGTTGACAAATTCAATCAAAAAGGAGGAGATTGAAAGAGAGTTTGATCGTGAGATGCAATTCACAAGTTGCTGAAGAAGATAAGCGTGAGTTGCAGGTGTTGCAGGAGCTGTTGGAACAAGTCACTGTTGTTCCACCAACTGGAGTTGCTGATGTGGCAAAAGCTGAAAAAAGGAAAAACGTGAAATAAAAGGAATTTCCGAAAATTGGGTATTTTCAGAGATATATTGGTTAGGTTAAAAGATTTCATAAACCCTAAATATAAAGGGTGAAAGGAGATGCTTTTAGGGTAAGCCAAAAACAATACAGAAAAAGCTGAGAGAGAGTTTTTTCTTTGAGAGAGTTTGTGATACTCTGTTTTGGTGAAAAGAGAGATAGCGTAGAAATATCGTTTACCATCTCTGTCTTGGGTGGGTAGAAATCGTAGGTGACAAGCTAAGAGAAAGTTTTAGGGTTGTGTAAAACCAATCAAGAGA